>JAOTOM010003920.1:0-199909 GCA_034440615.1 Ashinkailepas kermadecensis | reverse complement strand
AAGTTCTTTAACTTTGCCTGCTTCTATCATGAAACATTTGTCATGTTTCAATACATCAGAAATCATCAGAATAACTTCTTGTCCACAAACCGGTGTATGCATTTCTATGAATTTTTCATATTTATTAACACTAATGATGTAGATCTGATTTGCAAATTTATTACAGAAAATATCATCAGCACAGGATTCCATTCCTGAAAATATAGTACTTTCAACATGTTATTGTTCTTTTACATTTCAACATGTTAAGTTGGGTTACATTTTTATTGTAAAAAAATACATTGCTTGAAATTTTTACAACTTGATGTTTTGGTTTTGTTTTTCTCCAAAGGGAGGGTAGGCTAGGTTAGGTTAGGTTATGTTGCATTTCTTTTTATTTAAAAAGAATAGCTTATCCTATGACACCTAATTCAAAGCCTTTTTTGGTGTTATTTTGCTCACAACCTGAAATGTAGGCATTTGTATAGAAAATGAGTGGTCCCATCATTTGGGTCACATTCATAAACTTTGCATTGAAATAATACATTCCACGAATTCATAAAACACCTTAAAACACAACTTTACCAAAATGAGCAGTAACATCATGTTCATCACATTCTTAAACATTGCATTAAACAAATCAAGAAATCAGAAATTGCCTTAAGCTGTAAATTTACCAAAAGGTGTGCCAGTCCCTGGACGGAAATGTAACACTAGGTGCCCCAATCCAGGACAGAAAAAGCACCAGGTGCAGTGCAGTGAAAATATTAATAAAAGTAAACTAAAAACAGCCCTTCTTGAAGACATACGTGATAGTTATTTGATATTAAAATGGAAACCCTGAGCACAAATCAGAAAAAGGCATGGACTGGACTTTAGGCGCTGGAATTTTGGTAACTGGAATTTTTTATTTGGATGTTCTTGTTCAAGCTTACCTGCCTACTTCTTCAACTACTGTTCCTTTGGGAATTAAATAGCAGCAGGCTATTTATTCACTATTTAAAATCACACCAATATGCAGATACATCAGAAAGTGGGAAGTACAAGAACGAATCAGTACGTCACATGAGATTGGGCTACGGATTAAACACTGCGCGCAATTGCATCAAGAATGTCTCACCTCCGTCACATTTGTCGACTGCAACCTCAAATTTAGACTTTAGGCGCTGGCATTTTTGTAACCGGAATTTTTTATTTGGATGTTCTGAGAAACGCCCACCACGATTTGTGGCATTTATTGCGCGCAAGTGTCTATCAAGTCTCTCCAGACACATTTGGTGATGGGCTTTGACCTTATATAACTTACAAGCAGGTGTTTGTCACTTCTGCAGCCGCCACAGGCCCATATTTCTGAGCGTGACGTCACGAGTGCGATTGCCATGCTGCGCCGAATTTCTCCACCGAATTTGGAATATGCCCGATTTCCGCTCGGGTGCGTCAGTAAATAAGCCTCGGTAAAGCGACGATAAACTATGTACCGCGTTGCCAAGGATTAAGGTTGCTTTTATGATGTAAGTCGTGCTTGCAAATTGGAAGGAAATCCAACTCCTTTGTTTTTTTTCCACAAAGTTGTCAATTTTACAGCAAAGGGTGGAGAGTCAATCCACTATCCAATTCAAATCTGTTTCATTTCAGTACAAAATGTGCTGGTTGGCATCAACTAAGCTACGTAAGTCGCATGGTGTTTTTTCTCCTTTTTCTCTTTAACTTTCTTCTCAGCATAAAAATAGCATATGTGATTGGGGGGGCAAATCAACATTGAGGGGGCAAATCAACATTGAGGGGGCCAAGATCAAAATTGGTGGAGCAATGGCCCACACAAAAGGATACAAATCGACGCCCCTGCTTTGGAGAAAAAAAATAGAAAGAAAAATTAAGCGAGGTACACTTTGAAAATTTTATAAATTAAACAACCGAACCCAACCTAACCGAACCTAACGTCAGCTCCTTTTGAAGGAAAATTTCCGATTTTATTTTATGTTTGAAATTTGTTGAAAAAATTTCGAAGTTCAGCAACTAAACTAGCCTAACCTAGCTCAACCGGTATTATTGTGCTTTAAGGTGGTAACAAGACAAGTTTTTACACACATTTAATTCCATATAGCAAACAAATGGGTTAGATTTGGCTAAGTTGGGTTCGTTTAGGCTTTCCAAGTGGGTAAACTTTTGAAAAAATTTCCAAAAAAGTTTCCCCCAAAAATGTCGAATTAATTGGTAACTTTGCAGTTTAATGTGTTCTTTTTTTTCCTTTTTTTAAATTTTTTTTCTGCAGAATACCATGTTTATGAAGGTGACTAAGATGATTGGATCCACTTATTTTCTTTGTGAATGCTTACTTTTCAGGTTGTGAGCAAAATATTACCAAAAAGGGCTTTGAGTTCGGTAACATAACATAAACATAAATGTTTTTTTCTTTAATGCAACAAAACCTAACCTAACCTAGCCTAACCTATCGTTTGAGAACAAAAAAATAAACAAAATAAAAATGTCAATTAATTTATTTTCGGAAAATTCTCAACCTTAAAAAAGAAACCTAACCCAACCTAACCTAACCTAAGCTGCTTTTGAAGAAAACAAAAGTCTGAACATGTTTTTTTTTTTTTTTTTTCTTTTTTTGGTATTATTGTGCTTTAAGGAACAAGGAAAGTGTTGTGGGCGCTGACCAACGCAGTCAATGCGGCCGTAAGCCCAAATAACTAACCAACCAACCAAGAAAAGTGTTTACA
This sequence comes from Ashinkailepas kermadecensis, assembly GCA_034440615.1. Lineage (NCBI taxonomy): Eukaryota > Metazoa > Arthropoda > Thecostraca > Neolepadidae > Ashinkailepas > Ashinkailepas kermadecensis. The sequence continues at coordinate 197,204 of JAOTOM010003920.1, read as the reverse complement.
CACATTTGTCACCATAAAGCAAACAAATGGGTTAGGATTGGTTAGGGTAGGTTGGTTTAAGTTTTTCAGTTGGACAATTTGTCATTTTTTTCAAATTAAAATTAAATATATTTGCACCGAAAATAAGTGGTCCCATCGTCTTAGTCACCGTCATGAACATGGTATTCTGAAGAAAAATTAGAACAAACAAAAAATAACCTTAAACTGCAAGTTTACCAATCATTTTTTATTCAACAGCAACTTAAAATAGGTTAAGTTCGGCTTGGTTAAGTTCTTTAAACTTTGAAAATTGAAAAATGCTCTAACTCTCTCATGCGCAGTGAAATTGAAACACGCCTGATGCTACCAATATCTGCAATATAAGAGAAAAAAGCTATGACGTCACCAAATCTTGAAGGCGAATTTTGGTGTACCTTCTAAGGTAATAGTATCGTGGGGGGGCATTTAATGCCGCTACAGGCCCTGGCCGCTACCAGACACTGGTCTTGTATGACTCTTTAGGGTTTGTTCAGGAAGTCATGTGTGGCAATAGCTTACTAACCATTGTTTTCTTCAGGAATATCAATTATAATGAGGTGTCTATACGGCTTCTTGCTGACTTTGCTCTCGTGTTTTCATATGCTGGCAGATTGGCTCAAACGTGGCTTTTGTTGGTTCAGTTTGAGATTGGGTAGCCCCATATCAATATCAATGCACATTGTCATTGGGTATGTAGGTAGGTAGGTACCTTGGTAAATATCAAGCTGATGGTGTGATGGGTAGGTTGCTGAATATAATTATAGTTTGTATATCCACAATATCAATGATAACCATGATTTGCATGCAAGTTTGACAATGACTGGAAATTGATAATGGAATTAATCATGTTCAAGCTCCATATGCATGTGGTTTTGCCATTGGTGGTGTGTACCAACATCAGTATGACCATGCAATTGTTATTTAGTTGCTTAGCGGATTTTTTTCTTCAGACAATCTGGTTTAAAATGCATCAGCATTGCTTATTTCAACATTTTATGATGTAAGCTGTACTTCCACAGTGGAGGGAAATACAGCTATTTTGTTTGTTTTTTTGCACAAAATTTTACATTTTTCAGCAAAAGGTGGAGAGTCAGTCCACTATCTAATCCAAATCTGTTTCTATTCAGTACAAAATGTGCTGGTTAACATCAATCTTTCTAGTTAGCATGATATTTTTTCATTTTTTCCCTTTAGCTTTCTTATCAGCATAAAATAGCATAGGTTATTGGGGGGGCCAAATCAACATTGCGGGAGCCAAGATCAACATTGGTGGGGCCATGATCCCCACAAAAGGATACAAATCGACCCCCCCCTGGTAGTCCTCCATTTTGTCGAGAAAAAATCATGTAACGTGCAAAAATATATGGGCAATGCATAAACTTCGCACGTCGCATGCGCAGCCCCACCCCCACCAAAACTACAAATTATTTTGTGGAGGAGCAAAGTAAAATTAAAACCATTTAGACATGTCCTCATATCAGCCCCCGCCTTCAGCACCTAAAATATCACACAAACTATAACGTAAAATTCCCTTAACGTAAATGTTCACCTGCCTGCACCTTGATCGCAAACAATCGCTATTATAGACAGGCATGTAACGTACTCGCTTTAGAGGCGGCGCAAATGACCTTTATGGTCCGGCACGCCTAAAAAATAACTCTCCCCCCCCATGCGCAGCGAAATTGAAACATGCCTGATGCTACCAATTTTTGCAATATATGAGGAAAAAGCTGTGACGTCACCAAGGCTTGAAGGCTAATTTTGGTGTACCTTTTAAGGTTTGCTTTGGAAGTCATGTGCGCCATAATTTAGTACATATTGCTCAGGAATATCAATTATAATGCAGTGTCCATGCAGCTTATTGCTGAGTTTTGTCTTTCATGGTGTCATAAGCTGGCAGATTGGCTCACACATGGCTCTCGTTGGTTCAGTTTGAGACTTGGATTCCCATATCAAAATTGAAAGCATGCATATGGATCTATTTGAAGAGGTACTGATGATCTGAAGCCACTGCGATGGTCTCATGGCAGTTTCACGCTGCACTGAGTCATATGTAATGTTGCAACATCGTCCGGTTTCCCGATGGGCGAATAAGTCGTATCTCTGTGACTGTTTGTGACGTCATCAAAACGTTGCAACCATATCCAGTGGTATATTTGAACAGTGCGACATTTCCTGCCGATATGCGGCACATTCGGTTACATATCTAGTGTAAACAACGCTATGGCAGAAAGTAAAAGAATATCCACATTGTCACTGGGCATGTAGGTACCTAGGTAGGCACCAGGTAAATATCAAGCTGATGGTGTGATGGGTGGGCTGTTGAAGATAATTATAGTTTGTATATCCACAATCTCAATGATAACTGTGATTGTTGTTCATTGGTTCACTCACTGGTATGCAAGTTTGACAATGACTGGAAAGCGAGAATGGAATGAACCTTATTCAAGCTCCATATGCATGTGGTTTTGCCATTGGTGGTGTATACGAACATCAGTATGGCAATGCAATTGTTGTTTTGTGGCTGAACATTTTTTTTTGTTGGACAATCTGGTTTAAAATGCATTAGCATCAGCTATTCTTAACATTTTATGATGTAAGTTGTCCTTCCACAGGGGAGGGAAATCCAGCTATTTTTTTTGCACTCAATTTTGAATTTCATAGCAAAAGGTGGAGAGTCAGCCCACTATGTAATCCAAATCTGTTTCCTTTCAGTACAAAATGTGCTGGTTAACATCAACTACATTTTCTATGTACCTAGCATAGTGTTTTTTTCTTCTTTTTTTCCTTTCACTTTTTTATCAGCATAAAAATAGCATAGGTTATTGAGGGCAGGGCCCAAATCAACATTGGGGGGGCCAAGATCAACATTGGTGGGGCCATGGCCCCCACAAAAGGATACAAATCGACACCCCTGCTGGTGTGTACAAACATCAGTATGACCATGCAATTGGTGTTTAGATGCTTAGCAAATTTTCTTTCAGAAAATCTGGTTTAAAATGCATCAGCATCGCTAACCTCGACATTTTATGATGTAAGCTGTACTTCCACAGTGGAGGGAATTTCAGCTATTTTGTTTGTTTTTGCACACAACTTTACATTTTTCAGCAAAAGGTGGATGGTCAGTCCACTATCTAATCCAAATCTGTTTATTTTCAGTACAAAATGTGCTGGTTAACATCAATGTTTGGTGTTTTTCATTTTTTCCCTTTAGCTTTCTTATCAGCATAAAATAGCATAGGTTATTGGGGGGGGCCAAATCAACATTGGGGGGGCAAGATCAACATTGGTGGGGCCACGGCCCCCACAAAAGGATACAAATCGACGCCCCTGCCTCCGTGTAAAAGAGCAGAGCATGAAACTGGGTTCCAACTTCTTGGCACAGTTCTTTGAAGATTCTTGAATTTGTTGCGCTACCTCGAATATGATTTATTAATTTTATAACATCTTTGAACGAACTGAGAAGCTCGTTAGGGAGAGTTTTCACACCGAGAGCGTACCGATGGAGCATGCAATGTGTGAACGTGGCATGCGGTGCTGACTCTTGCACACGAGCTTGGAACCCGGAATGAACACCCATCATAGAAGGAGCACCGTCAGTGCACACGCCCACTAATCTACCCCACCCTAGCCCATGACTACTAAAAAAATATTCCACAGCTTTAAAAATGTCTTCTTCCCGTGTTGTTGTTGTGAGTGAGCGCGAAAACAGAAACTCTTCTTCAAGTTCTTCGTCCTTCACATACCGGGCGTAAACGCTCAGTTGTGCACACGAATCAACGTCCGTGGACTCGTCAAGTTGTATCGCGAAATAAGAACTATCTTTGATCTCACCGATGACCTGCTCTAATATGTCACCACTCATCTCATCGATTCGGCGCTTTATTGTGTCATTGGAAAGCGGAACATGTTCCACCTTTTTTGCTTCTTTCTCTCCGCAAACTATTTTGACAGTCTCCACCAAGCAAGGCTTAATCAGCTCCTCACCTATGTTGTGCGGTTTTTTGCACTCGGCCACTCGCAGGGCGATGCGGTAGGAAGCCTCCAGGGTCGCCTCATTCGTTCTAGCTGAGCTGCCGCTGGAGTCGATCCTGGCCCGTTTCAGAATAGGCTCCTTCCTTTTGAAGAATTCCAGATCTTTGCCCGCGTGGTCCGGGTGGGACGTCTCGAAGTGCCGCTTCAGCTTGGTGGGCTTCACTCTCGTGAGCGAGAACGGTGCCACAAATAATGCATTGCTGTTTTTCAATGGACTTATCAATTAAACTGGTGAAGCCCCACTGTAAAAATGCCTCTTTATACGCGCGTTTCCCTGATTCGGCTGCCATGCTGTCCGGCAGATGTAAAAAACAAACAGCACTTTACGGAACGCACTGCAGCTCCCGAACTCCGTCCGCGCGGAAGGGTCTAAAAAACAGACACCATCTCACATACACCGACTGACATACACCATCTCGCAGACATGGATGATCTCAGAAACCGCTCGGTCGATCTTAATACAACCTTCACCAAACGATCGCACGTGTGCCAGAGGCGTGCGGTTTGGACTTTCGTGACCTTGGGTCAGGTCAAAGGTCACCAAATTGCAGAACAAAATCGAACATTTAGAAATGGATGATCTTAATGAAACCTTCACCAAACGATCGGCCGTGTGCCAGAGGCCTTCGGTTTGTACTTTCGTGACCTTGGGTCAGGTCAAAGGTCACCAAATCGCCGAAAAACATGATTTTTGGCTCACAGACATGGATGATCTCGGCAACCGCTGGGTCGATCTTAGTGAAACATTCACCAAACGATCGGCCGTGTGCCAGAGGCGTGCGGTTTGCACTTTCGTGATCTTGGGTCAGGTCAAAGGTCACCAAATCGCCGAAAAACATGATTTTTGGCTCACAGACATGGATGATCTTGGCAACCGCTGGGTCGATCTTAGTGAAACATTCACCAAACGATCGGCCGTGTGGCAAAAGCGTGCGGTCTGCACTTTCGTGACCTTGAGTCAGGTCAAGGGTCCCCAAATCGCCGAAAAACATGATTTTTTTGCTCACAGACATGGATGATCTCGGCAACCGCTGGATCGATCTTTGTGAAACCTTCACCAAACGATCGGCCGTGTGCCATAGGCGTGCGGTTTGCACTTTCGTGACCTTGGGTCAGGTCAAAGGTCACAAAATCGCCGAAAAACATGATTTTTGGCTCACAGACATGGATGATCTTAGTGAAACCTTCACCAAACGATCGGCCGTGTGCCAGAAGCGTGCGGTTTGCACTTTCGTGACCTTGGGTCAGGTCAAAGGTCATCAAATTGCCGAAAAACCAAAGCTTTGGACTTACAGACATGGATGATCTCGGCAACCGCTGGATCGATCTTAGTGAAACCTTCACCAAACAATCGGCCGTGTGCCAGAGGCGTGCGGTTTGCACTTTCGTCGCCTTGGGTCAAGTCAAAGGTCACCGGATCGTCGAAGAACCAAAAAATAGTTTCTCGCAGACATGGATGATCTCGGCAACCGCTGGATCGATCTTAGTGAAACCTTCACCAAACGATCGGACGTGTGCCAGAGGTGTGTGGTTTGCACTTTCGTAACCCTGCGTCAAGTCAAAGGTCACCAGATTGCCGAAGAACTAAAAATACCACCAGACACCATCTCACATACACCGACTGACATACACCGTCTCGCAGACATGGATGAACTCGGCAACCGCTCGGTCGATCTTAATAAAACCTTCACCAAACGATCGCCCGTGTGCCAGAGGCGTGCGGTTTGGACTTTCGTGACCTTGGGTCAGGTCAAAGGTCACCAGATTGCAGAAAAAAAATCGAACATTTAGAAATGGATGATCCTAATGAAACCTTCACCAAACCATCGGCCGTGTGCCAGATGCCTTCGGTTTGTACTTTCGTGACCTTGGGTCAGGTCAAAGGTAACCAAATCGCCGAAAAACATGATTTTTGGCTCACCGACATGGATGATCTCGGCAACCGCTGGGTCGATCTTAGTGAAACATGGACCAAACGATCGGCCGTGTGGCAGAAGCGTGCGGTTTGCACTTTCGTGACCTTGAGTCAGGTCAAAGGTCCCCAAATCGCCGAAAAACATGATTTTTGGCTCACAGACATGGATGATCTCGGCAACCGCTAGATCGATCTTAGTGAAACCTTCACCAAACGATCGGACGTGTGCCAGAGGTGTGCGGTTTGCACTTTCGTAACCCTGCGTCAGGTCAAAGGTCACCAGATCGTCGAAGAACCAAAAAATAGTTTCTCACAGACATGGATGATCTCGGCAACCGCCGGATCGATCTTAGTGAAACCTTCACCAAACGATCGGTCGTGTGCCAAAGGCATGCGGTTTGCACTTTGGTGACCTTGGATCAGGTCAAAGGTCACCAGATTTCCGAAAAACCAAAACATTTGACTTACAGACATGGATGATCTCGGCAACCGCTGGGTCGATCTTTGTGAAACCTTCACCAAACGATCGGCCGTGTGCCATAGGCGTGCGGTTTACACTTTCGTGACCTTGGGTCAGGTCAAAGGTCACAAAATCTCCGAAAAACATGATTTTTGGCTCACAGACATGGATGATCTTAGTGAAACCTTCACCAAACAATCGGCCGTGTGCCAGAAGCGTGCGGTTTGCACTTTCGTGACCTTGGGTCAGGTCAAAGGTCATCAAATCGCCGAAAAACCAAAGAATTGGACTTGCAGACATGGATGATCTCGGCAACCGCTGGATTGATCTTAGTGAAACCTTAACCAAACGATCGGCCGTGTGCCAGAGGCGTGCGGTTTGCATTTTCGTCGCCTTGGGTCAAGTCAAAGGTCACCGGATCGTCGAAGAATCAAAAAATAGTTTCTCGCAGACATGGATGATCTCGGCAAGCGCTGGATCGATCTTAGTGAAACCTTCACCAAACGATCGGACGTGTGCCAGAGGTGTGCGGTTTGCACTTTCGTGACCCTGCGTCAGGTCAAAGGTCACCAGATCGCCGAAGAACCAAAAAATAGTTTCTCACAGACATGGATGATCTCGGCAACCGCCGGATCGATCTTGTGAAACCTTCACCAAACGATCGGCCGTGTGCCAGAGGCGTGCGGTTTGCACTTTGGTGACCTTGGGTTAGGTCTAAGGTCACCAAATTGCAGAAAAACAAAAACATCGAACATTTAGAAATGGATGATCTTAATGAAACCTTCACCAAACGATCGGCCGTGTGCCAGAGGCCTTCGGTTTGTACTTTCGTGACCTTGGGTCAGGTCAAAGGTCACCAAATCGCCGAAAAAACATGATTTTTGGCTCACAGGCATAGATGATGGATGGATTGGTGAAGGTTTTATTAAGATCGACCGAGCGGTTGCCGAGTTCATCCATGTCTGCGAGATGGTGTATGTCAGTCGTTGTCAGTCGGCGACCAGATGGTGTCTGGTGGTATTTTTAGTTCTTCGGCAATCTGGTGACCTTTGACTTAACCCAAGGCCACGAAAGTGCAAACCGCACACCTCTGGCACACGTCCGATCGTTTGGTGAAGGTTTCACTAAGATCGATCCAGCGGTTGCCGAGATCATCCATGTCTGCGAGAAACTATTTTGTGGTTCTTCGACGATCCGATGACCTTTGACTTGACCCAAGGCGACGAAAGTGCAAACCGCACGCCTCTGGCACACGGCCGATCGTTTGGTGAAGGTTTCACTAAGATCGATCCAGCGGTTGCCGAGATCATCCATGTCTGTAAGTCCAATTCTTTGGTTTTTCGGCAATTTGATGACCTTTGGCCTGACCCAAGGTCACGAAAGTGCAAACCGCACGCTTCTGGCACGCGGCCGATCGTTTGGTGAAGGTTTCACTAAGATTATCCATGTCTGTGAGCCAAAAATCATGTTTTTCGGCGATTTGGTGACCTTTGACCTGACCCAAGATCACGAAAGTGCAAACCGCACGCCTCTGGCACACGGCCGATCGTTTGATGAATGTTTCACTAAGATCGACCCAGCGGTTGCCGAAATCATCCATGTCTGTGAGCCAAAAATCATGTTTTTTTCGGCGATTTGGTGACCCTTGACCTGACCCAAGGTCACGAAAGTACAAACCGAATGCCTCTGGCACACGGCCGATCGTTTGGTGAAGGTTTCATTAAGATCATCCATTTCTAAATGTTCGATTTTTTGTTTTTCTGCAATTTGGTGACCTTTGACCTGACCCAAGGTCACGAAAGTCAAAACCGCACGCCTCTGGCACACGGGCGATCGTTTGGTGAAGGTTTTATTAAGATCGACCGAACGGTTTCTGAGATCATCCATGTCTGCGAGATGGTGTATGTCAGTCGGTGTATGTGAGATGGTGTCTGTCCTTCCCTTCCGTTCGCGCCGCCGACTGCGTCGCACCGACGTCTCGCCGCCGTCGCTGCCTGTACCGGCCAAAATTCCGCCAATCAGCTTGGATCGTTCAAGGACTTTCCAAGCATCGGCGCGTCCGAGTCAATAGTCGGTTTTACAGCGGAACTTTGCTCCCAGGTCACGTGGTCTCTGGAACGAGATAGAGGGAGAAGACCCGGCATAGTAATCTGCATAAATTAAAAGCGACCAGCAAATATAATTCTCACATCAGTTTTGACAACGAAATAGGTTTTACTAATGACGCTGCTGAAATAAGTAGAATTAAACTTACGAATATCAGCAGATTGCAATACGCTTTCTAATTTACGTCGAGACTGCACTCAGCTCTACGGTATCTGGCAGCGGACGGATGACTGCCAGATGACAAATTGGCGCTGTGGTTAAATTAGCGAAGGATGCGGTTATAAGCCAACTTCCTGAGCAACGGTAGAGAAAATGATAGCAAAAGTACACTTAATCGATGTCAACCAAGTTTATAAATCCATACCTGATACTGCCGACATGCTCACGCCGCACAACTAATAAATAATCACAACACATCCCACGAGTAGGACGCTCATGCACCGACTGATTTGTTGCCTGCCGCGTACTGGGATATAGGTTTCGGAATATAAAATGGTTTAAGGAACATTATACTAAAACAATCAGTCTAAAATAGTTGTATTCTCACCACCAAGAAACAAGTTTTGTCAATGAAAAAGTTCAGAAAATTGAGTGAAATCAATTATTTTTAATAATAAATGTTCTTAGATGTACTTTTTTAGTTCATGTCTGGAATGTTTAGTTGAAGCAAGGAATGACTTGGAATGATGTAAAGCGACTAGACGGGAGAGCAAATTGCCGCTGTAAAACCGACTAGTGACCGCTGTAGACGCCGGCCCGCATGGTGGCCGGCGTGCCGGTCGCACGGCGATGACCACCATCAACAACAGCGCGGCGTTATCAGAGCGCAACGGACCAGATGTGTCGGGTCAATTCACAGTCGATGATTGCTCGCGACCCCACCAGAAGGGCCCCGCGACCCCAGCTGGGGTCGCGACCCCTAGTTTGAGAACCACTGCTCTAAAGCTTAACACAACGTAAAAAGACTACCCAGAGCCATCGAACGTAGATGAGCCGATTTCTCTTGCAATTCATAACGTAGAAGGGATTCCCAGAGGTACAACGGACGTAAATGAGCCGAAATGTCGAACACCCTACTAACCTCACTGACAACTTCCCGCCTTCAGCACCTTAACATCGCACACACTATAACGTAAAACCCCCTTAACGTAAATTTACACTTTCCTCTTAGCTTGCTTGCAAAGCACACTCGCTTCAGAGGCGGCGCAAATGACCTTGATGGTCCGACACGCCTCTAAAAATGGTGATGGTCCGGCCCTACTCTCCCACACCTGTCGTACCGCGTGACTCGGCAGGCCAGTTCGGTTCGGACTGGGCGGGGATTTCCCGGCTCCCGGACACTGGGCCGTATTACCGCAGGCCGTCCCACTCGTCTGACGCTTCGTCGATCGAGGCCGCGAGCCAAAGGCTTCGCCGAGTAATACATGCATATTCTTTCAGTCGTTCATGTTTTCAACGGCTTTGGTCACCCTCACCACAGTCAACGTTAATGAGTGAATCCGAGTGCCTTTGGAGACTGGCGAATACCTATCTATATTACCGTAAACACAACTTAGTGTTCTGAGTGAAACCTTGGTGGCATTTGTGGCACACATATTCCTTTGGCTGTGCAGCAAGCTGCACTACATGCAGTTGGTCTTACAGGGTCACACTCCAGGTATTCCACTGAGAAAGACTGACACCACTGTTGGACCGCATGTAAATACAAGCAGACCACATGAGGCGGACATCAACATCCACAGAACTTCTCCAACCAGATGAGTTAATCCGGGGAAATTGTTGCTCACCTGTAAGCCGTAGCTTCGCTCCGCGCCAATCAACTACTGGTACGAGCCACGACAGTGCGGATCTCGGCCGGCTGGTGATGAGCAGAACACCGTCGGCGGCACCTCAGCCCACAACAGCGCGCTCCGGGTCGGGGCGGACGACACCAGGCGGGGCCGACCGGAATGTGGTGGCCGCCTGCCGACTCGAGGCGGGACGTCACAGACCCGGTCCTGCTTCTGCGCAGTAGCGAGCACTGGCGGCCGACCGGCTGGTGGGTGTCGGGGAGCACTCGGACGGCAGCAACACCTTCGCCACGCCGCCAACTTGACTGCACATCGCGGTGGCGGTATATATATATATATATATATATATATATATATATATATATATATATATATATATATATATATATATAGGTATATATACATGCGTCCGTTTTTCAGCCGAATAATGTGGTGGACATGGGTGAATATAGTTGCGACTGACACAAATCCTGCGAATGGTATACACAGCTAAGCCGATTGAAATCGAGTATGTGGGGATGGTTACCTCTGTTCTATAATATTATTCCATCATGTGTGATAGTGTTGTGCATTATAGTATAATATATCTATAGCAACAGTGATGCATTTGTAGAAGAAAAATACAATCTGTACTTGATGCTCACATTTTTCATCACCGCAACATAATTCATAACCGATCTTTACCGTTGTATTCAGCCTAGTCATGCATAAACAGACGTATATGCACGAAGTAATTGTACACATCCTGACCCTACGATCAAGTTTGTATTTTAATGACATGCTTATTTTAGATCGACAAGTGTTTTTCATGATAAGCATATGCTTGAAAGCAATCCTGCATAGATTAGTATAGCAAGTTCTCTCGTCGAAACGCGGCGTGAGGAGCAAATTATCGTTCCCTCCATCCCTTCCACTGCTGTAGCCTGCATTCTGCAACGCAGCCCTTGGCACGTCCGGTTTGGGTTGTGTGCTATCTGTCGCTGAAAACCCACATCTCACTGACAAACACACCGGGGCAACATCCCTGGCCGGCCGGTCAGGCCAGCCAGCCCGGTAACCGGCCGACCGGCCGGACAGCTGGGTTCATCCAGCAATATGGCAGCCGCGTGTTTAAGCTTCCTGAAACATGGCAACTGAGGGAGCCGTGGCCCTCCCACCGTTACCCCTGAGCCATGGCCGCGGTGCCGCAGGCAAGTACCATTGTTTTATAAGTATTGAGGAAGCCGGAAAGGCTGGGAATCCCCCATGTGAGTCAATTGCAGCGCCCTCGCCCAACGCATAGCCAACTCTTGTTCGAAGAGTCCCTGTTTAACCGCGTGTAACAACAAATGTTTTTATAACCAGAAAAGAATACCAGACCACACTTGGCAGCACATCCAAAAGGCTGCAGATGCACAAGACCGTAAGTTGCTGCCACTGTTGACATAAAACGGAGACACAGCTGCAAGGTTTCACTGCCATGGGTTCTACCGGCTCCTCTGGTGGGCAATAGGGAACTGCTTTTGGCATTTATGGTCCTTAGACGTAAATGAACTGTGGAGATTATGAACACTCGCTTTGAAGCCAGTTTTGGAGGTTGTGATCGTTGGAAATTATCAACTTTGGACATTGTGAACAAACCCCATCCAAGACATTTTTGCGTTTATTTCTCTTTTTCGACGTTATGATTCTTGGACGTTGTGAGCTATGGCCGTTATGAACTTTGCGGTAGCAAATGACCCTGGACTGTTATGAATGGTCCATCTCATATCCCATCCGCTTACACAATAACATATGGGTGTAACCACGGATTAGAAATTGGGGGGAAACCAGGGACGCGGTAAGTTTCAACAGGATAGAGGGGCCTAGCTTTATGAACATCTAGCTTTATGTCGTATGTGCTGGACCCGATTTCACGATCACCATAGAGCAATGCTGTAAGTATGTTAAGCGTTCCCCTATTGTAGCAGTAAAAACATAAAATATTGGACGATGGTTTTATGGTAGCAAATATGGACATACAATTACTTTTCCCATGCTTTCCTGTTTTACGGGCACACATTTCGATGCAATGACAACCATGGTGGATAAAGGGTGTGGTACTGAGGGCATGTACCCCCCCCCCCCCACGTGGAAGGTGGCGTCCCTTAGGCCGGGAAAAGGCGTCCCTCTGAAAAGGTTTAGTGTACCCGCTCGAATTTTTCAGCCGGAGGCGCCCTTATGAAATAAAAAGGCACCCCTTGGAAGGAAAGGCACCCCTTCAGGAAGGGCCGAGTGCAACCCGCCCCTCGAATGTCGCAGCCAGAGGCCTCCAGGTGCTTTCGCAGTGGCGCCGCTCCAAAGAAATGGCGCCCGTTCAGACAAGTGCCCCCATGACAGTTCCCGGATCCACCCCTGATTACAACATTGCTTACTCGCGGTTATGAACTCCGGCTAGTTATAAAATTGTGCGCATTCACGTGTGGCTTCTCTTGCAAATTTCACAAATTCCGTTGAAGCATTAAGAGGAAAGCAGACAATTTGAAAAAGTTCTATATTTTATATGTCCGGAACAGCAATGTGGCAGCGTAAATTAAAAACCAGCGATGAGAGCACCGCCCGAGCAGGTTATGAGGGATTTCTTTGGGAAGCCCCTAGTCATATAGGATACGAGTGCTTGCTATCACAACGGCTGAAAATAAAATAGATTTGACCCTCCTATTCCTATTACACTCAATCATTGTACACACGCCGGACCTTCGACACCTTTGCAATTATTTCGATATCTCAACATTCTGATACCGTACGGCAAGCCACGTCGAAGTCACCCACATAATGCAAATTGAAGCCATAGCCACAAAACGCGAGGATTCTGAAAATTAAACTAACCTGTGACCTTGAGGCTGGATCTGGCATGTCCCGGGTTGAAATGTTACTCGAGGGTTTCCCACGGGCTATCTCTTAATACCAAGCATGGGTAGTGAACTGTTCCGCGTAGGCAACAGTCAGTGTTCCGTGTCCTTCACTCCCGGCACTCCTTAGAGGCACACAAACGGCCACTCACACAAACGCGTGCATCTCGTCCGCACACCGTGGGAACACTCTCCGGACCCCCCAGTCGCTAGATTCATCTAGTGGTACCAATATACATCGAGTCGGGGGTCGAGACTGGCAATTGACGGGGCGAGTTGGCATACACATCATCCCTCCACCATTGCCTTGCACCCGGTACACTCCATGAGATATGGATTACCACCCAATCAGGTTAGTTTTTCGCACAACACGAGACGAGCGACGAACATGACCGGCCACATTGTCATTTAGGATGTCTGGGCTGGCGTGCTGTGATGCCTCAGGGTCTGTCAGTTCAGGACCTGCTGTAGCTGCCGGATTGGTACCCGTTGGAGGGGTGCTCGCCGGACTGCTGTCTGCTGCACGTTCCTCCAACAGCGGTCGACTCTGCTCCGGGGGCTCCTGGCTGGGCATCTCTTGTCGGTTGCGGACCGCTCGGGGACGCAGGTGATCCCAGTGACGACGGAATTTTCCTGCTGTCGTCCAACTGCACGTCGCATTGGCACCCTCCCATTGTGGCTACCACCACAGCGGGAAGCCACCGCCGTCGATCGCCATCGTAGACGTACGCTGGGTCGCCTTGCTATAGTGCTCTGGGCACGGCGTGGCGGTTGTGGCCCTGGTCTGCTCTGCTTGGCGCCTGCGGACTCGCTCCCGTAGGCCTCGCTCAGGATGGAGGCGATTCAGGTGTGTTGTCAGCGGGCGGCCCCGCAGAAGCTCAGCAGGTGTTACGCCTGTCGTAGAGTGCGGTGTGGTCCGGTATTGAAACAACACTCTGCTCAACTTGGTCTGCAGTGACCCGCTTGCCTGTTTTCTTAATCCTGTTTTTACTACTTTAACTGCGGACTCGGCCTGTCCATTGGATTTCGGATGCAGCGGTGGTGAAAAGACCTGTTCCACTCCGTTTGCTGCGAGGAATTGCTTCATTTCACCACTGACGAATCCTTTGGCGTTGTCACTTGCTACCACAGCTGGTACCCCGTGCTCTGCGAAGGTCATTCGTAGCTTTTCAATTGTGGTCGCTGCGCCCGTAGACGTCGTCAGATGTGCTGCCCGGCTGCGATGTACTTGGAGTATGCGTCCACGAGCACCAGCACCATATGACCCTCAATCGGTCCAGCGTAATCCATGTGGATTCTCTCCCAGGGTGCATCTGGGAACTCCCATGGCGCTTCCGGGACAGGCGGTGCCCGCGGTCGGCTTGCTTGACAGCTGAGGCAGCAGCGCACCATCCCGTCGATGTCCGTGTCGAGATTTGGCCACCAGACCTGAGCTCTGGCCTTGGCCTTCATTCCGACACCCTGGCCTTGGCCAGGGTGTCCCTCGCAGAGCAGCGATAGCAGTGTCTTGCGCAGCTTACTGGGCACGACGACTCGACAGCCCCACAAGAGGACGCCGTCCTTAGCACTTAGCTCGTGTCTGCGCCGCTGAAACGGCAGCAGATCTGGGTTTGTTTCCGGGTCTTGTTTTGACCAGCCGTGCATCACTCGCCGGTGCACTGTCGCAAGCACCGGATCCCGCCGAGTGTGGAGTCGGATCTCATCCACCTTGATGAGCTGGTCGACTGCCTCCAGGAGGTGCATTGTGTCGCCCACCTCGGGAATGCTTGCGGGACACTCGGGCAGTGGTCGACGACTCAGGCCATCGCTGTTTGCCTGCTGAGATCCGGGGCAGTACTGCAGGTCGTACTGATACGCCTGGAGCAGTACCCGCCATCTCACGATACGGGGAGATACCATGAGTGGCAGCGGCTTGCTGCTTCCGAGCAGTCCGAGGAGAGGCTTATGGTCCGTTTGGTTAACGAACTGCCGTCCGCACACGAACTGGTGGAATTTCTTTGCTCCGAACACTACAGCCAGTCCTTCCCTGTCTAACTGGCTGTAATTCTTCTCCGCTGCCGAGAGGCTTCGGGAAGCGAAGCAGATGGGTCGCTCCGCCCCCGCCTTGTCTACGATAGACGGCACTGCGCCCACACCGTTTGGGCTGGCATCCGTTGACATGATGAGTGGAGCCTGCACATCGTAATGCGCCAGGCAGGGTGCTTGCACCAGGAGCTGCTTGGTGCTGCTGAAGGCCTCCTCCTGTCTTGGTCCCCATATCCACGGCTGCTGCGACCGTAAGAGCTCATACAGTGGCTCTGCTACTGATGAGAGGTTTGGCAGGAACTTGGCGTAGTATTGCAGCATCCCCAGGTATGATCGCAACTGCGTCACGCATTTGGGGGCTGGCGCTTCCACTACTGCTCTCACCTTTTCCTTGGTGGGGTGTACGCCATCTTTGTTGATTTCGAACCCCAGGTAGGTGACACCTGGCAGCATCCATGAGCACTTGCTGGCATTTAGTTTGAGGCCAGCCTCGGAGAGCCGCTGCAGCACGGCTTCCACGTTCCGCTTGTGATCAGCGTCTGATTTTTCCGTGACGCAGACGTCATCCAGGAACACTGGTGTGCGGAATACCTGCCAGGATGTTTTCCATTACACGCTGGGAAATTGCTGGCCCCGACGATATTCCGTACACCAGTCGGGTCGCCGCGAACAGACCCCGATGGGTGTTGATCACCATGTACTGTTGACTTTTGGCGTCCAGGGGCACTTGCAGAAGATAGGCTTCTTTCAAGTCAATCTTGCTGAATTTTTCCCCGCCTGCCAGCGACACCAGGAGTTCCTCCGTTCTCGGGAGTGGGTACTGCTCCAGTTTGGACGCTTTATTGACCGTGAGGTCGTACCCGCAGCAGAGACGCACATATTTTCTGTCCGCTTTCAGGATGGAAGTGGGGCAGCCCACGCTGAGGTCTTCACCGGCCGTAGAATTCCTCTCGCGATTTGCCGGTCCAGTTCTGCGTCGACGAGAGGTCGGAGCGCCAGAGGGACTGGTCGGGCTTTGAAGAACTTGGGAGCTACGGCCGGGTCGATGTCCAGACTTGCTGTCTCGGCACAGCATCCCAGCTCATCGCTGAACAGATGTTCGAATTTGTTCAGGACATCAGCGAGCGGTACGTTCACCCTGTAGATTGACGGCCAGTCCAGACGCAGGTGGGCCAGCCAGTCTCTTCCGAGGAGAGACGGTCCAGATCCCTTGGCCACGGTGAGTGGCAGTCGCCGACTGATCACCGTAGCGGACCTCCACCTTCAGTTTTCCGCACACCGGGACGGGGTCTCCAGTGTAGGTCACCAGCGTGACTATCATGGGCTCCAACTGCGGTTCAGCGAGCGACTGCTTCCAGGTCCGCTCGCTGATGATAGTTTGACTGGCACCCGTGTCGATTTCGAAACAGGCTGACCGTTTACCCACACAGACCACACAGGCTGACCGTTTACCCACACTGTTGTCTTGTATGGCGATGTTTTTCCTGTGGCACGGGTGGTCGAGACAGCATGCATGCTGTACACCTCTTCCGCTGCATACATGTCGCTGACTTCATTATGGTCACTTTCTTCTTTCACCGCGTGCTCTGCCCTGCAACTTTTTGTAGGTGCCCTACTTTACGACATACGTTGCACGTATATGTCTTGTACGGGTATTCTGCCGGCCGATGGTCCGTGCGGCCGCATCGGACACAGGGGCGGCGCCCCCCTCCCCGTGCATCAGCTGATCGCGCCGGCGCGCGGCCCGCTCGGCCGGCGCTTGGGCTGCCGCCACCGCCACGCGCGCGGCCGCGGTATGCGTGCGAATTTGCCGAGTTCTTATTTTCGCGGTCCCAGCGCGGAGCGCCAGCATTAGCTCGCCAGCGGGGCTCATCCAGTTGATTGATGGGGACGGCTCCCGGACTTAGAGTCTGGAGGTCTGCCGTGACAGTTTCCATGGCCGTAGCGATGCGCACGGCCTTTTCCAGAGTGAGGTCGTCCCCTTCCTGCAGCAGTCGCTTCTGCACGGCACCAGCACCCAGACCACATACCAGTCGGTCACGTAATTGCTCCTGCAGTCGGTCACCGTAGTTACAATCCGCCGCCAGCCTCTTGAGGTCAGCCAGAAACACTGACACCGACTGCCCTTCCTGCTGTTGAGCACGATTAAAGACATAAAGACATAAAAGATCAGTGCAACTATGAGCCACCAGGGCCCTTCTTGGGCCCTTGATTAAACCGATACAGTGATATTATAACGGAGTGTAGAGGAGTTTTCAGGGCCATCCCTGAAGGGGGAAACTCTTCTGGCACGTTGATAGTTTAGGGTACCTCGGCGTTGGACGATATTTAAGACCCCGGTTAATTTCAATGGTTCGAAGCCTTCCATCTCCGAGGTCTGATCTCACATCTTGACACGCACTTCAAAAACCAGCACTTCTATATTGTGCTATTAGTCAACAGACAAATGGCCACGAAGATCAAACAATAATGCGCAGCGTGATATAGCGTTAACAAGGTAGTTTCATTTTGACAGACAGGTGCAACTATTTCTATCAGATAATTACATCTCCACAAACAGCGACTCTCAGGCAGAGTCCCGACGTACCTTAGTATGGGGCCAGGGCTGGCCAGACGGCGGCCGCCAGAGGGGCGACCGCCCACCACGACCGTTCCTCCAAGAGAGCCCTACTGCCTCGCGGTACCGTCGCTAGATACCCTCGGCAACGCCTGTCCCACGTGACCAACACGTCACTATTGGGTCGCATGGTCCGGACGTCGGGCCCGAGTCGAGAACAATAGCAGACTACTGCAGGCGGGCGCGCTCTCTGACATCAGACATCAGAGACACCATGTCAGCTCAGAGTCAGATATCAGAGCCGCCTCTGATGACATCCAGAGACTGGCCTCGCGTGGGAACGAGTGCTGAGACGGCACCTCGGTAGCCTCGCTCGGCCTGGCGCCGCACACGTGAGCTGTTCCGACAGGATGCACCGGATAGGCGACCCACAACAATCGGCTCGGTAAGGCGTACTGTTCAGACAGCCGACCGGCTCAGGGCGCTGTAGCCCAAATTACATTTCATCATCCAAGACACCCACATTCACATCACCCGGCATTGAACGTTGGGGGGTAGGGGGCTGAATGACTGGGATTTAGATGCCCCAAAACCTAACTTTGTTACAACACACCGCGCAGGTCCTAAATCGCGAATTGAATTCACAGATCAATTCTGGGATCCACTAGACAGATCACGGCCATAACATAATCACACGATGTGTCAATACCTAAAGTCCTACGAGTGTCATTCGATGCACATCCTAAATTAATACAATTAAAGCCAATCCAAAGTTAAAGTTCCGCCGAAGATCGAAGATGAAGAAGTGCTGAATCACCATAGCGTTCGTTGTTCACTGAAGATTCTACCAACAGTGTGGCAGGGAAGGCGAGGCGTCGGCCTGCCCACCTGTGTGTGCCTCTCGGGCACACTCGAGCATATGCCGCTCAAGTTCTCGAGAGCGCCAGTCGGTTAGGCGCAGGTAGCCTGGTAGGGTGCCATGGCAGCGCAGTTCAGACTGCGCCAGCTGTGAGCAGGTGTCGCCATGAAGCGCAGCTCCGTTGAGAGGGCCGGTAGTGCTGTAACAGCACCTGTCTCGATCGCGGTCATCTATCTGTGGCAGATTTATAAGTGGTGACGATTTGAACTGCTCTGACTCAAGTTAGTCGAGCACTATCACCTGTTGATCAGATGAAGTCAGCTTTCTCTTCACCGGGTGTAAAGGTAGGAATGGTTAACTTGCTGTGAAGGTCGGAGACAAGACTCGGTTCGCAGGGGCGGATTCCCAGGATTAAGTATTCATTTTAGCCACTAGCCAAAAATTAATACAACTCTTAACAAGCTATATCTCTCAATCCAGACTAGCCTTCATATAGGTGGCACTATCCACGTTGCGTCTCTGTTTGATATAGGTGTCGCCACTTGCGTCAAGTTATTCCGAAGTCCCGATAGGTGGCACCACATATGACCTACCGATTTTTTTCGTCAGGCGGCTCCATTGGCGTCCGTAACTGTCACCATAGATGGCGCTATACGCGCTCCGGAGTTTCTGTATAGGTGGCGTCACTCTAGGTTGGCACTGTCAACTAAAAACACAAGTCCACTCCAAACAAGAGCTCACTGTGTGACCTGGACAGTCAAGGTTCAGCGAAAATGCAAAGAGTTGAGCAATGGGAACGATTCTACCATACATGCTCCACAAACATTCGCGTGTCTCACGGGACACCGGGGATCAGCATGCGTTGCTCTGCCATTGGACTCTCTAAGTCTCGACAGTACTGAGAGGCTATTCAAGCTTCAGTCAGAGCTCTTTCAGGAGCTCAAGCAAACGGCTTAATCCAAGCTAAGTGGCATACCAACCAAATAACTTCTCAGTGCTCAGGCTTATCAACCATCTTGCACTGTATCCATATAGGCTGTGACATACTAGTCCAGAAGCCTCTTGATGCTTAAGTAATTCAAACTCGTCTTGCATCGTATCCAACATATATACACACAAACATACATGTTCCCAATAATTTTATTTCATTTGTTCACAAGTGTCAACCAAATAAAATATGTATGCCCTTACTGGCAATAATCTCATTTTCCTCAAATAAAAATACTTCAAATAATTAATCTCCAAAAGCTAAATCAATTCTGTAATATTAAATTCCCTTAAAGGCGAATTATTCAAGTCCCAAAAACTATTTGTATATGACTGTCCTATTTAATTATCATCTATTCCTATCATTAAATTATTTTTATAAGTAGGTACCATCTATTTTTAGAGTGCATTGGAGTTCCGTATAATACTACAGTATAATGTAAGCTCTATTTCAACAATGTTTAATTACTCTAAGTTAACCTATCTTTCCATTTTAATTAATTAAGCAACTCACAAAATTAATTATAACTCACTGAAGAATGGTTTTATATTTTCATCAAACCATGAGCTCATATCTCGAGCCGTATTTAAATAATACTGTTGGCTGTCGTTTCAACTGATTTAATCAAGTAATAATTTTCCCAAATTATTCATATTTAATCAAGCTACCATTTTCCAAAATCATTCTCACAAATATTAGGCTTCACTAAGTATACGTTTCAATTTCGTATCAGAGTCCACACAATAATTTACTTTGGTATAAGAGTCCACACAATAATTTACAAGTATGGCATACAACAAACAGTAGGCAAAGCGATATTATAAAATTATACAACACTGTTCTAGTAGTGGCCAAAATTCAAAGAGGTGTTTTGGCAGGATTTCGGGAACGCCCGGACTCACGGTTTTACTGGCTTCAGATGTGAAGACGGCTGCAGTGGTGAATTTTCATTCAAGCCTCTGGCTTCCTCTGGTACAGCAGTTGGCTGGTGACAGCAGTTGCTCCTCTCTGATGATGGCTTCCTGTTTCTGACTCACGCACCATGATTAGATTCAATCCTGAATTATTGGCAATTTCAGGCAGAGCTTCCATCTCAGGTCATGAACACATAGTTGCAAAAACCACATCCGGGTCACGGCACAGTTGTAGAGGAGTTTTCAGGGCCATCCCTGAAGGGGGAAACTCTTCTGGCACGTTGATAGTTTAGGGTACCTCGGCGTTGGACGATATTTAAGACCCCGGTTAATTTCAATGGTTCGAAGCCTTCCATCTCCGAGGTCTGATCTCACATCTTGACACGCACTTCCAAAACCAGCACTTCTATATTGTGCTATTAGTCAACAGACAAATGGCCACGAAGATCAAACAATAATGCGCAGCGTGATATAGCGTTAACAAGGTAGTTTCATTTTGACAGACAGGTGCAACTATTTCTATCAGATAATTACATCTCCACAAACAGCGACTCTCAGGCAGAGTCCCGACGTACCTTAGTATGGGGCCAGGGCTGGCCAGACGGCGGCCGCCAGAGGGGCGACCGCCCACCACGACCGTTTCTCCAAGAGAGCCCTACTGCCTCGCGGTACCGTCGCTAGATACCCTCGGCAACGCCTGTCCCACGTGACCAACACGTCACTATTGCGTCGCATGGTCCGGACGTCGGGCCCGAGTCGAGAACAATAGCAGACTACTGCAGGCGGGCGCGCTCTCTGACATCAGACATCAGAGACACCATGTCAGCTCAGAGTCAGATATCAGAGCCGCCTCTGATGACATCCAGAGACTGGCCTCGCGTGGGAACGAGTGCTGAGACGGCACCTCGGTAGCCTCGCTCGGCCTGGCGCCGCACACGTGAGCTGTTCCGACAGGATGCACCGGATAGGCGACCCACAACAATCGGCTCGGTAAGGCGTACTGTTCAGACAGCCGACCGGCTCAGGGCGCTGTAGCCCAAATTACATTTCATCATCCAAGACACCCACATTCACATCACCCGGCATTGAACGTTGGGGGGTAGGGGGCTGAATGACTGGGATTTAGATGCCCCAAAACCTAACTTTGTTACAGGAGGGCTTTGGGGCGAAATGCGCCTGGGCGATGGCAACCAGCTCCTCGTACGTTTTGTCGGCCGGTAATGTTGGCGCGCACAAGCTTCGCAGCACGGAGTAAACCTTACCCCCGCACACACTCAAGAATATGGCACGTTTTCTCGGGGCCGCAGATATACTGTTCGCTACTAGGAATTGGTCAAACCGCTCGACATACTCCGCAAAGTCTCCGCCATCGAATTCCCCCACACCGCCGATCATGGACGCCATGTTCCTTCCCTTCCGTACGGTGGGGGGACTGAACCGATCGGTGTAGCAGCAGGTGTGCTGGGGCGCTGGGCACACGCTGGGTCCGTAGACCTGGTCGCCAGTGAACTGTTCCGCGTAGGCAACAGTCAGTGTTCCGTGTCCTTTACTCCCGGCACTCCTTAGAGGCACACAAACGGCCACTCACACAAACGCGTGTATCTCGTTCGCACACCGTGGGACCCCCAGTCGCTAGAGCCATCTAGTGGTACCAATATACATCGAGTCGGGGGTCGAGACTGGCAATTGACGGGGCGAGTTGGCATACACATCAGGTAGCTTTGGGAGAAAACGAAGAAACGCGGGGCGACCGAAGAAATGAGTGTTCGACCTTTGACTGACAATTAATGTGATTTCTGAACAGTTTGCTAGAGTACCACACGGCACGTCAAATGGCTCCACTTGGTAGAAATTGAAGATAGCGACGAGGTGCGAGGACTTCGAACAATTTAAGCTAACCTTCGGCCTTGTGGTTTGACATTGACATGTCCCGGTTTGAAATGTTAATCGAGGTAACATTTTTAGGTAACACGGGCTATTGCTTGATACCACATGTAGGTAGGTTAGGGCGAAGAAAAAAATGCGAGGCGACCAATGAAATCCCTTTGACCTTTGAACTTGGAAATTAGTTGTATTTGGTAACATTATAATACGGCACAAGCCACGTCTAATGACACCCACTTGGTGCAAATCGAACCCATAGCGACGAATTGCGAGGATTTCGAAAAATTCAATCTAGCCTTTGACCTCGAGGTTTGACCTTGACATATTCCGGTTTAAAAATATTACTCGAGGGTTCACCATGGGCTGTCGTTTGATAGTGGATTGGGTAGGCTTGGGCGAAAACCACAAAAAGAATGTGAGGCGACCGAAGAAATCAACTTAAATTTTGACCCGTCGAGGTTATATCAAAATATCAACTTTCTGATACTGCACAACAAGAAAACACTAATGACAAAACACGAATGACATCCATTTTCTGCAAATTGAAGCCATAGCGACGAAACGCGAGGACATCGAAGAACTCAATCAAACTTTTGACCTGACATTTCCCGGTTTGAAATGTTACTCGAGTGCCCATAAAGACATAAAGACATAAAAGATCAGTGCAACTATGAGCCACAAGGGCCCTTCTTGGTTGCACTTTGTACACTGAACCAGTTGCCCACCAAATATGTCAATCAACCCTCCCTGGAATACAGAAAAACAAGCCCCCTATTCTTATAAATGATTGTCTATGCCGTTTTTAAAGATGTTCAGTGTGTTGCTACTGACAATTGTTCCTGGCAGCTGGTTCCAGTGTTCTACTACCCTGTTGGTGAAGAAAGACTGTCTTAACCTTGTCCTGCTGTGATTAACTTTAATTTTGAATTGATGACCTCTAATTGCATCATTTCTGTTAAATTCAAACATTTCCCTGAGATATCCCTGTTCCTGACCATGAACAAATTTAAAAACCTCGATGAGATTTCCTGTCAGCCTTCTATATCTAAGTGAAAACATATTCAATTTCTTCAATCTTTCCTCATATGCCAGGTTGCCTATACCATGAACCATTTTTGTTGCCCTCTTTTGTACTCTCTCTAAAAGCCAACAATCTTTCTCATAACTAGGGGACCAAGCTTGGACACAGTATTCTAAATGTGGCCTGACATATGCACAGTAAAGCTTCCTGATGACTTCCTCACTTTTGTATGACACATTCCTCTGTATCGCCCCAAGCATTCTTAGTGCCTTCTTCCTGGCTTCTTTGGTCTGTTCTGATGCCCCAAATTTTGTGTTCAAAATAACATCTAAGTCCTTCTCCTGCTGAGTCACAGATAGTACTTGGCCATCCATCAAGTATGGCGCCTTCATATGCTGCCTACCTACATGCATGACTTTGCACTTATCAAAATTAAACTTCATTTTCCATTTTTCGGACCACTTCACAAGCTCGTCTAAGTCGTTCTGCAGCAAAACCTGCTCATTGTGCCCTGTTATTGCCCTAAAGATCTTCAAATCATCCACAAATTTCAAAACCTTACTACTTAGGCCACAGTCAATGCTATTCACAAATATAATGAACAACAGTGGCCCCAGTACCGACCCCTGAGGGACTCCACTAAGAACATTTTGCCATGATGACTTTGTACCATTAAGCATCACTCTCTGCTGTCTATCTGAAAGCCACAACTCAATCCATTTTAGGATGCTACCTGCAATGCCATGTACCTGAAGCTGCATCATTAACCGTTTATGGGGTACCTTGTCAAAGGCCTTACTAAAGTCTGGATATGCTACATCATATCTTGGACTTTTTTTTAATTTTGCTACAGAACAATTTGATCAGGGAAATCAGGTTGATGTAGCATATCTTGACTTTAGCAAGGCCTTTGACAAGGTACCTCATAAACGGTTAATGATGCAGCTTCAGGCCCATGGTATTATGGGTAACATCCTAAAATGGATAGGGTTGTGGCTTTCAGATAGACAGCAGAGAGTGATGCTAAATGGTACAAAATCATCATGGCAAAATGTTCTTAGTGGAGTCCCCCAAGGGTCAGTACTGGGACCACTATTGTTCATTATGTTTGTAAATAACATTGAAAGTGGCCTAAGCAGTAAGGTTTTGAAATTTGCAGATGATTTGAAGGTCTTTAGGGCAATAACAGGGCACAATGAGCAGGTCTTGCTGCAGAAAGACTTAGACGAGCTTGTGAAGTGGTCCGAAAAATACAAATGAAATTTAATTTTGATAAGTGCAAAATCATGCATGTAGGTAGGCAGCAAGCATATCAAGGCTCCATACTTGATGGGTGGCCAAGTACTATCTGTGACTCAGCAGGAGAAGGACTTAGGTGTTATGTTTAACACAAAATTGGGGGCATCAGAACAGACCAAAGAAGCCAGGAAGAAGGCACTAAGAATGCTTGGGGCAATAAATAGGAATGTATCATACAAAAGTGAGGAAGTCATCAGGAAGCTTTATTGTGCATATGTCAGGCCACATCTGGAATATTGTGTCCAAGCTTGGTCCCCTAGCTATGAAAAAGATTGTTGGCTTTTAGAGAGAGTACAAAAGAGGGCAACAAAAATGGTGAATGATATGGGCAACCTGGCATATGAGGAAAGATTGAAGAAATTGAATATGTTGTCACTTAGATATAGAAGGCTGAGAGGAGATCTCATCGAGGTCTTTAAATTTGTTCATGGTCAGGAACAGGGTTATCTCAGGGAACTGTTTGAATTTAACAGAAATGATGCAATTAGAGGTCATCAATTCAAAATTAAAGTTAATCACAGCAGGACAAGGTTAAGACAGTCCTTCTTCACCAACAGGGTAGTAGAACACTGGAACCAGCTGCCAGAAACCATTGTCAGTAGCAACACACTGAACATCTTTAAGAACAGCATAGACAATCATTATAAGAATAGGGGGCTTGTTTTTCTGTATTCCAGGGAGAGTTGATCAACACATTTCATGGACAACTGGTTCAGTGTACAGAGTGCAACCAAGAAGGGCCCTTGTGGCTCATAGTTGCACTGATCTCTTATGTCTTTTATGTCTTTTATGTCTTTTATCAACCTGATTTCCCTGATCAAATTGTTCTGTAGCAAAATTTAAAAAGTCCAAGAGATTTGTGAGACACGATCTCCCTTTTCTAAACCCATGTTGAGTATCTTGAATCAATCTGTTTCCTTCCAGAAAACTAACTATTCTATCTTTGATAATTGATTCGAGTACCTTGCAGACTAGGGATGTGAGGCTTACTGGCCTATGATTTTCAACTTTGCCTCTTTCTCCTTTCTTGAAAATAGGAACTACATTTGCCCTTTTCCAATCTGTTGGAATTTCATTTTGTGAAACTGATCTACAAAATATTATACTAAGTGGAATTGCCAGTTCCTTTTCAGCTTCCCGCAATACCCTAGCATAAATTCCATCAGGTCCTGCTGCCTTGTTTGGCTTTATTTTTCTGATATAATTGAAAACAACATCACTATCAATGAAATCAACATTGTGTATCTGATCACCGGTCACTGAACTGTGGTTCACGATTGGCAAATTTGTCACATCCTCCACTGTAAACACTGATTTAAACTGCTTGCTCAGCTCCTCAACCATCTCACCATCCTCACTCAATATAGTCCCATTTACTTCCAGTGGACCAATTGTGCTTGAAAC
This sequence comes from Ashinkailepas kermadecensis, assembly GCA_034440615.1. Classification (NCBI taxonomy): domain Eukaryota; kingdom Metazoa; phylum Arthropoda; class Thecostraca; family Neolepadidae; genus Ashinkailepas; species Ashinkailepas kermadecensis. Next base: position 171,059 of record JAOTOM010003920.1, on the reverse strand, counting down.
TTTACTTAGCTTGTAGAAACTAAAGAACTTTTTACTGTCCCCATTACAGTTCCTAGCGAAATCCAATTCTTTTGCCCGCCTTGCTGCTCTGGTTTTCTGCTTCACAGCATCTCTAGCTTTTTGATACGACCTTATATTTACGATATTTGAAGCTTCCTTAAATACTCTAAATGCGTCTTTCTTAGCCTTAATTGATCTCCTCAAATCTGGTGTAAGTCATGCTGGCTTTCCTACCCTTCTATTGCGCCTTTGCTTTTGGGGGACATGTCTAATCTGAATTTCCCTCAAGTGAGATTTGAACTTTTCCAACATTTCACAAGCATTTAAATCAAAAAATTATTCTTCCCATTTTATGGCACTTAAAGCCTCTCTCGTGGTGTCAAAGTCTGCCCTGTTAAAATTTGGAATCTTTGCCAAGTTATCCTTCATTGTCCCTGCTATTTGTACCTTAAATCTCACTATGTTATGGTCACTTCTTCCCAGAGTTTCTCCTACAGTCAAGTCTTGAACTAAATCACTTAAATCTGAGAAGACAAGGTCCAAGAATGAGCCCTGCCTGGTTGGTTCCATTACAAACTGGTGTAAGAACAAGTCCTCTTCAAGGCATTTCCTAAACAGTTTACATTATGGGGAGCCAACACCAACATTTTCATATCCTTTTAGATTAAAGTCACCAAGAATAAGGCATTTCCTTTGAAAGTTTCTACTGATTTCCTCACAAATCACCTTATCGAGCTCCAGTTGCTGAGAATGTGGCAAGGTTCCTGATCGATACAAAGCTCCAATCCTCAGTTTATTGCTGTTGCCTCTTCCAACAGCAACATCAAGCCAAAATTTGGATCGAATGCTCTGAGCATTAAACATCATACGCTTAACAAAAGTTCCATAACCCTCTTTGGCTTTTTCATGTTGAGTAGCTCTATCATCTCTGGATGAGCTACCACTCTGCCCCCTTGATCTACTGCTACCCCTATTTGCTGACTGTGAGGTGTTTGCAAGACTTCTCTCTTTATCAGCTACATCCCCCCATGACCTGCCTAGTTTCCCTGTTTCCTATTGAGAGCCTCCTCGTACCTATTGCTGAGCAAGTCAACTCCTCTCTTGCTCAAATGTAACCCATCCAATGCAAACATTTCAGTCCTCCCCCAGAAATCCCCCCACAAATCCAACAACCCCACCCCAAGTTCCTTACAAATCTTGGCCACCCTGGTATTCAGCCCAATGGCCCTCGAGTACCACTCTATGCTTGCGTTAGCCATAGGGAGGATGGATGTTACCATTCCTCGTTTCCTACTCACAGCTAGCCTACCTATCAAAGCCCTATACTCTTGTATTGTTTCCTCTGTTTGTGCTTTTCCTACATCATTTACACCAAACTGCACAATTACTGTTGTGCTTTCTCCACTACCCTTCATCACTCCTTCTATCCTATCACCAACATCCTTTACCTGGGCCCCTGGGTAGCAAACACGAGTCCGTTTGTTGGGGTTCCTGCTACAAAAAGTACGGTCCATGTACCTCACTCTTGAGTCCCCTATAACTAAAACTTCCCCCTCTCTATCATCAGCTACCTGGTCGTTCCTACCTTCCTCCTAAGCAGCATTACTATCTCTCTCTTGTAGTACCTCAAACCTATTATTAGTTTCAATGCCTTTGTCAATTTTCCTTAAAGCTAGTCTCGTACTCTGCGTCTTGCTACTTTCCACTCTCTACTGTCATGGTCCATACTATCTCCACCCCTATCACTCCTAGACTCCTACACCTGGCTTGCCTGGCTGACATTTCCTATGGTGGGCCCTGCCACCAAACACTTCAGACGCTCCACCTCCCTTGCTAACATATTTACTTTCTTACTCAAGTCCCCAATGACTACCATACACTTACACTTCCCACAGTCACCTTGCATTTTTTTTCTTTGTCTTTTTCTCTTTTTTTAAATTTCATTTTAAAGTTATCCCGACTCCCACCAGCTACAAACTCCAACTAAACCAAACTTTAAAAAAAAGAAAAAAAAGACTAGATACCTTTGCAATTACACCAGTATATTGAAAATATACCTAGTGGTAATTGAAGCTCACTATTTTAGTCCTAAGCTCTATCTTAAACTTAAACACCAAAAAGACACTGACTTATTCCTCTACACTACAGAAACAGAAACCTAAGCCACGAGACCGCGCCACCCGTCCACAAAGCGTTCACGTAGCCGATCGATAATTCTAGAAGCTACCTAGTGTAATTTAAGCTCACTATTTTAATCTTAAAGTCTATCTTAAACTTAAACACCACGCGGACGCAGACTTATTCCTTTATGCTAACAGAAACCTAAGCCACGTGGCCGCTCCACCCGTCTACAAAGCGTCCACGTGGCCGATCGATTATTCTAGAAGCTAAAAATCTGCTTGTGAAAAAGAAACTTATGAGATAAAACTATGCAAATATATGCACAGAAGTAATTGCTAAATACCTATCCACAGCTAAGCCTAGTATACTGCCCGGTTCTGCAACGACTTATCTGGAAAGTAGGAGCTCCACACCGACGTGTTTCCACCCTGACACCTAGCGGCAGACTTGATACCCTGGTTGAACTTGAACCAGTGTCCACCACTGGTTATTGCTTGATACCAGATTTTGATAGGTTTGAGAGAAGAAAAAAAATACGCGACCGAAGGATCAGCTTGGCCTTTGTCCTTGAAGAAAAAATCGATTGCTTAGCTTTCTGATACTGCATAGCAAGCCACGTCGAATGACGCCCATTTGATGGAAATTGAAGCGATAGCAACCGAACCTCGCGTTCGGTCGATATCGCTTCAATAGCGCCATCTAATAAATCAAGCTAACCATTGACCTACAAGTTTGACCTTGACATGTTGATACCAGATTTGGGCAGGTTTGGGTGAAAACGAAAAAATGGGAGGCGACCGAAGAAATCGGTTTTCGTTGAACCTTGACCGTTAAAGTGGTAATGTGTAACCTATCTAGTTCCTCCTAGCGTGTTCAGTACAAGCATTTGTGGTAATTGATTCGAACGATCATAAACACGTCGCTGAATGCGCTGAATGCCGATGCGAATGCAAATACGCCTCTCGCGAACTCGTCGCTGAATACGAATACGAATACGTTAACTTGACGTACGTGCTTAAGGCTGCCCATGACTTCCCCTACTGGTCTTGAAGATACCCAAGCAAGGGCGTCGCCACCGGGTGGGGGGGGCAGAGGGGGCAGTCGCCCCCCTGCCGTGAGACTGGGGGGGGGGGACGCCGCCCCCCTGAAATTTGAGGAGGCCCCTATCCGGAAATGCACAGGAAAATAGTGAGCAAGGAGGCCGACGAGACATGAGAGGAGGCCTCCAAGACGAGAGAGGAGGCCCCTAATTTGAAGAAGGAGTCACCTAGGAGAGGATAGGAGGCCCCAGAAATCAAGAGAGTGCCAACAATTGGCACGGAGGCCCCCAGGAATGCAAAGGAGGCCCCAGGATTGCAAAGGAGGCCTCCAGGATTACAAAGGAGGCCCCCAGGATTGAAAAGGATGACACCAGGATTGCAAAGGAGGCCCCCGGGATTGCAAAGGAAGCCCCCAGGATTGCAAAGGAGGCCCCCAGGATTGCAAAGGAGGACTCCAGGATTGCAAAGAAGGCCGCCAGGAATGCGAAGGAGGCCCCCAGGATTGCAAAGGAGGCCTCCAGGATTACAAAGGAGACCCCCAGGATTGCAAAGGAGGCCCCTAGGATTACAAAGGAGGCCCCAGGATTGCAAAGGAGGCCTCCAGTATTACAAAGGACTCCAGGATTGCAAAGGAGTCCCCCAGGAATGCAAAGGAGGCCCCCAGGATTGCAAAGGAGGCCTCCAGGATTACAAAGGAGGCCCCCAGGATGGAAAAGGAGGCCCCCAGGATTGCCAAGGAGGCCTCCAGGATTGCAAAGGAGGCCCCCAGGATTGCAAAGGAGGCCCCCAGGATTACAAATGAGGCCCCCAGGATTGCAAAGGAGGCCCTAGGATTACAAAGGAGGCCCAAGGATTGCAAAGGAGGTCCCAGGATTGCAAAGGAGGCCCCATGATTACAAATGAGGCCCACATGATTACAAAGGAAGACACCAGGATTGCAAAGGAGGCCCACAGGAATGCAAAGGAGGCCCCCATGATTGCAAAGGAGGACCCCATGATTGCAAAGGAGGCCTCCAGGATTACAAAGGAGGCCCCCAGGATTGCAAAGGAGGCCCCAGGATTGCGCAGAAGGCCTCCATGATTGCAATGGAGGCCCCAGGATTGCAAAAGAAGCCCCAGGAATGCAAAGGAGGCCCCAAGGATTGCAAAGGAGGCCCACAAGATTACAAAGGAGGCCACCAGGATTGCAAAGGAGGCCCCCAGGATTGCAAAGGAGGACTCCAGGATTGCAAAGGAGGCCCACAGGAATGCAAAGGAGGCCCCCAGGATTGCAAAGGAGGCCCTCAGGATTGCAAAGGAGGCCACCAGGATTGCAAAGGAGGCCCCAGGACTGCAAAGGAGGTCCCCAGGATTGCAAAGGAGGCCCCAGGATGGAAAGGAGACCCCCGGGATTGCAAAGGAGGCCCACAGGATTGCGAAGGAGCCCCACAGGATTGCAAAGGAGGCCCCCAGGATTGCAAAGGATGTCCAAAGGATTGCAAAGGAGACCCTCAGTATTGCAAAGGAGGCCCCATGATTGCAAAGGAGGCCCCAATACGGGAATGGAGACCTCAGAAAATGAGAGGAGCCACTAAGACGGAAGAGAAAGCCAGTGGATATGAGAAGAGGTTTCGGAGACGCAAAAGCAGTCCCCAAAACGGGTTAGGTTCCACCAAGATAGAAAAGGATGATTCAGGAAAGTGGCAGGAACCACCTAATTCGGAAGAGGACGATATAAGATTGGAAATGAGACCCTATGATGAACGAGGAAGCCTATAAAATAGGAGAGAATGGCAATTAGATAAGAGGGATGGCTCCCAGGCGAGAAAGAACGCTTCAAGACGGGTAAGAAGGTCCCCAGGAAATAACAACGTAAATGAGATAGGAAAGGTTGCTTGTAATTTGGAAGAGGAGGCACCTGAGAGAGAACAGGAGTCCACCAGGAGATAAGAGGCCACCCTTAAAATGGGCAAAGATATAATCAAAACGCAGAACAGCAGGCCCCGAAGACGTGAGAGGAGGCCCATAATTTGAAAACGAAAGCCTCTAGAAGAGAAAAGGAGGCCCCTGCCGGACTCGAGAGAGTCCCTCGAGATGGGGTAGGAGGTCTCCAGAGCCGAATGAGGCCCCGACGACCGGAAGGAATTCCCAGGAAATGAGAGAAGGCCCTTAAGATGGGAGTGATAGGTAGCAGGTATGGGAGGAGGCGAGGTTTCCAAAATAGAAGATCCCCTCAAGACGGGAAAGCTATGCGAGGACAAAGGAGGAGGCCCACGCGGCATGGCAGGAGGCCCCTAATTTGGCAGAGGATGCCCGTGGAACATGAGAGGAAGCCCCTTGCCATGTTAAAGGGGCCCCAGGATGTGGGAGGAGGCCCTCCAAAATGGGAGAGGAGGACCATTGAATATGGAGGAGGGTAGGACGCACGAGGAGACGTCCAAAACCGGTAAAGAGGCTCCAGGAAATGAGACGAGATCCTTAGGACGCGAGAGGAGGTCTATAATTTGCAAGAAGCCCCTGCAATGGCAGGAGTCGTGCCGGGGTACTTGAAAATCACGATATGGGCCCAAAAGATCCGGCCGGGGCCCCTGAAAGTCACGCTGAGCCTAGGGATACCAAAAATTCACGCCCGGACCATGAAAATCACGCTTGGGGCATGATAGGTCGTACCGTTCCCCAACAGTATCATTGGGACACAAATGAAGCCGGGGCAACGAAAAACAATCCGGACATGGATAATCACTCTGGGGCCCCAACAATGACACCAAAAGCATTCAACACGTATTGGACCCCACAAAGTGTCGAGGTTGCTAAAACTCGCGCTAGGGATCCAAGCAAATGACGACGGGACACAAAAGATTACATTGGACTAAAAAAGTCGCGTCGCAGCCCTTGAAAATCTCACTGGGGACCAAAAAGGTCGCGCCTGGACCCCAAAGGTTGCAGCTGCCCCAAAAATCAATTATAAACCGGAATGTCACTCTGCGCCCAAAAAATCTGGTCAAAGTCCCCCCAAAACCCGTTGGGCACTGGACAAAAGCGTGTCAGGGCACCGAAAAATCGCACCTGGAGACCGAAGAATCGTACTGGGACCCAAAAATATCACATACGGACATTTAAAAAATAGAACTCGATGTCAAAAAGTTCACACCGAGACTCGATCGAATCGACCCCAGCACCGGAAAATTAAGAACAGGTCTGGAAAAAAATTACCCGGAGGGAATTTATACTCCGAAAGGTGCCATCGGCAGAAAAAAAAGTCCTTCGGTGGCCGCAGTGACATATCAAAGGGGCAAATGCCCCCTCCCTCCTAAGAGTGATATGCTCCCAAGAATCGAGCCGAGGCCCCCAAAAGTCGCGCTGGGGCCACAAAAATTCGCGTCGGTTCACCAAAATTCGCGTAGGGCCTCCAAGTAAATACGGCGGACCCCAGAAAACTCGCTCCGAGGCACGAAAATCTGAAACAGGAACCGCCACGATCACGTTGGGGCCACAGCTAAGTACAACGCGCCCCGCAAACTCGAACCGGTCCCACCAAATGTCGCGCTCGGACCCACAATTCCCGTCGGTAGTACCAAAAATTTGGTCTGGGCATACAAAATTCACGTCGGGGCTGCCAACAATTGGCGTCTAGGGCTCCACATAGGCACCGTGTGACCCCCAAAGTCGCATCTGTATCCGAAAAATAAAGCCGGAGCCCTCCAAAATAAGGAGGAATTCCCCCAAAAAGTCCGGGTCAGGGCAACGGTTCTGGAGCACCGAACATATCATCAGATGCCTTGACAAATCGCGTACGGCATCGGAAAACACCGGAGCTCGAAGAAAATCGACGTGACATACAAAAACATGGCGCCAGGGACTCGAAAAATCAGGCCGGGATTCGGAATTTAAAGAAAATTCAGAAGAGATCCACAAAAATCGCGTTGAGCCCAGGTAACTGGCGTTGGGTCCCGGAACCACGCGCCTGGACGCGATAAGTCGCGCTAGGACCCAGAAAAATTGCACCGAAGCCCCAAATCGTACTGGGGCCCCACAAATGTGCGTCAGAAGCCCCAAATAAACACAGCGGGACTCTAAGAGCACAACGGGGACAGAAAATGCAACCGGCCCTGCCAAGCGTAGTCTCGCAAAAAGCGACAGGGCCCGAAAACATGCGTTGCAGCCATAAATATATACCGGGAACTCTAAAAAAAAACATTAAAAAAAACACCGGAAGCTCTCAAGGCACACAGAGGCCCTGCGACCGCACAAGGGCCTTAAAAGAGGTTGGGGCCGCAAAAAGCAACATGGTCCCAAAATGAACAAAAATACCTGGCACTAAGTAAACACATCGAGATCTTTGAAAGCGCCCCGACAACTAAAAAAAAATATTCGGTGCGCAAAAAAGCAACAAAACCCTAAAACGAGCGGAGGTTTCGAAAATGCATTCGGCCTCTAACAAAATGGATTGGAGCCCTAAGACACATCCGTAGACGAAGAAATACGAAACGGGTCCAAAGAAGTACACTCAGGCAGGGCCTCGGTTCGGTAGCCAACCTGGAAGCATGTGTAATCAAAAGTATGAGGTGCATCAAAGCTCAGCCGCATTTCTTCACCATAAAATATGGGAAGTAGTGAACTAATGATCGAATTTAATGAATCGAATTTTCGCAGCGAACGCCCATACGAAGCATTTATCACGTCAGATATGGCGCAAGTCTATCATGTGGCAGCAATTAGCAAAGCGTAGGAGGTCCAGCAGAATCCGTAGCATCGCACGAAGTGTGGCGAATGCGCCGAATGCGCAAGATGGGTGTGCACGTGCACTAACGTTGGCGTCGTGGCGACCGGGCACTATGAACTGGAATGTCTGAAATTGGGGAAATTTTACATTTTAAAGTGATTTGTGTAGGTGTAATTTCAGCAGTGCGAGGTGACTTATCAAGGGATACCAAAAGAATACATTCGATCAGGGTGGGGGAGCTGGGGTTGAAATCCGACGAATCAGAAACGATAGTGACAGATTAGGCCCCTCCACAGGATAATTCAGTTCATCACTAATTATTTGATTTAAAAAGGTCCCCTTTGACAAAATAGTGGTCGAAATCGGAAGACTTTATTGAGTAGGTGGACCCCTCCAAATACGTTTGCCCCCTCCCCTTGACGCAAATATAGGTGCGTCACTGGTCCCCCAATAATTTTCAGAAACTTACGCCCATGGAGCAAAGCCAACATTGCGGGGGCAAATTCCCCCTCACAAGCATACAAAACAACACCGATGCCCGATATTAAATGGGAGGAATGATGTTTTTAAATGTATTTTCTTCCTACAAAGTTGTCTTCTGTGATTACAGCCTGCATGATTAGAGCTTCCCAGCTTCAATACCTTCTCAACGACATAATGTACAAAACGGTACAGCACAGCGATAACCATGGGCGTGACGGCGTGGAATTCGAAGGTTTTGCATTGATTATGCATTGTCATTGTTACATTGTTGCATTTCCATTGATGCATTGTTGTTCAATGCTTGTTCTTGCCGTGCATTTATTCGCGGACGATTTATTATTTCAGCTTCTGTGCCAAGTGCCTTGCAGCCAGCACCAAATGTGATAAAAAAATTAATAAATCCCTAAGATGACGATCAGAAAACCAATTCAATCCACTTCTCGTTGTCACCTTCGCGAAATTGTCGTCCTAGGACTGATAAATGATCGTTTAAGCTTGTTTATGAGATCAAGCTGGTGGGAATGACTAACAGTAGTGATGAACCTAGCTATATTCAGTTAAACTTGGTGGACATAGAAGTGGGTTGATCAATGTGAGATATCTTTAAGATATGCTCAGCACGAGCCCCACCAGCTCGCTACAATCTAGAGGCCAGCGGGAAGATTCTTCTCGTCGATAAAGCATACAGATATTAGTTTGTTTTGGCACTGACGTATTTATCCACATTTGCTGATTTATACCCTGGTATAGCTCAGTTCTCAGCGAAAAAAAAAAGATTCGTGCTATTGCGTTTTGCGTAAATGATGCACCATGGCAAGAACAAACAAGACATCAATATGAATCATGTTCCCATTCGGGAACCATACTAAGAGCCTAAAAAGCAATAGGAGGCCCTAACACAGTGGAGGCCCCATATCAACATTGCCCCCCCTGAAAGAATTTCGTGGCGACGCCACTGTACCCAAGGACACCCAGAGTCGCATTTGTTCAATATATATCAATATATGAGCAGGGGAATGCAGCCTAAAACGTATAGAGCCTTGCGATCATGCAAACTTGTTGCCCAGCAGAGCACAATTTTTCACCGAAGCAAAAACAGAAGATGGTCAAGGTTCATATTATTCAAGAATGGCCTGGAAGCAGAAATTTCTACGTTTGCTGATGTAACATTCGGAGATTTCGTGACGACAGATAGCCTGTGAAGCTCGTTGATTGGCTAAATCTGCTTTTATTATTTTTTGGTGATTCTCTTGCATATATATTTTCACTTTATGAATGAATAAGGAGAACTTTGCGGCGATGATACTCAGGTAGCTGAGGCTTGGGGAACATGGAAACAAATTGAGGGGGACATATCGCCACTTTTCAGAAATTGGGGGACATGTCCCCAGCCCCCTCCCCCACAAGTGGTTACACCCATGCAATAACACGAAGTGGCGCTCCGTCCCGGTGGCCATGATTCCGGCCAGTGTGTGCCGGTCCCTAATTATCGTAAACTCAGCCGGTCTAGCGAGCTGCGTCGATAGCACAATGCACAGCTGCGCTCTCCGTCGGTAGTGACGACGCGGTCCTATTCGTGGCGCAACGGTCGGTGTGGAAGTGCTGGGGTGGACGGTGCGTGGTTCGGCGGTCATTGATGGGCGTGGCAGTCGGTTGTGTCCTATGGCGGTCAGCTCGTCCTACATAGTACGGTGAGTGGTAGCGGGAGGTGGGAGACTGTCGTCTTATCTTTGGCTGTTCCGCCAGCAGCGGTCAGCATGGGCCATGACTAGAGTTGGCACAGTAGTTTGAGTTTAGAGTTGACACTGAGTTTGCACGGCAACGCGCAAAATGAAACGTCAGCTTTTTACTGCGCCAAATCAGAATTCGCCCTGTCGTTGCCATGCTAGTCATAAAGTCATAAAGTGTTAAGATGTGAGGGGCTTGCACTTGTTGAGCACACTGAAGGGGCTCCTTTTCCCGACCGGAGAGACGCCACCTTTTCCCCATGGCACATGCCCCTAATGACACCCTGTATCCGCCCCTGGCCAGTGCCCATCTTTAAGAACGAAATTACGGCATGGATCTAACATACGTTTTGCTTCCAATTTGCTACGCTTTAATCACGACTGGACATCTCATCAAGGTATATCATTATCCCTGATCGGATGGACAGGACCCTATTTGTAGGTACATGGCGTGTTTCTAGTGTGGGTAATAATCTTCCATAAACCCAAGCGTTTGAAAAGAGGTTTACGGCTTCCCGGAAAAGCCCCTGAATAATCAAAGAGGGCCACCAAGACGACTGAGGGACGCCCTAGTTGCCCGAGAGGCCCTCGGGCCGTCAGAAGGGGCCCTTGGGCCGACGGATTGGGTCCAAGCCATACAAAAGCCCAGGGCCTGAGGGAGGGGTCCCAAGCTTTTGAAAGAAGGCCTCTGGCCTGACAAAGGAGGCCCTGGATCACTAAGGAGAGCCCCTGTCCCGACGGAAAGGACCTCAAGCCGCGAGAGGACTACGGGCCGTCGTAGAGGGCTCAGAGGGCCTCTAAAGAGCCTCTGAAGGGCTAGGGCCTCTAAAGGGCCTCTAGCCGCGAGAGGACCACGGGCCGTCGTAGAGGGCTCAGAGCCGGTATGAAGGGTCCCTGGGCCGATGGGAACCGACACCGGACAGGCCTTGCGTGATAGGAGGCCAAATCTTTTGAAAGAGGGGATTCCGGCCGGACGGAGTGCCCTGAGCCGTGAAAGAGAGTCCCTGAGCCGACTGAGGGGTCCTCGGGCAGGACAAGTAACGTTGGGTCGGCTTTGGTTCTCGCTGATCGAGAGGGGCTCAGAGCTGACAGCGGGCCTCAGGCCGATAAAGAGGCCCCGAGCTGCGGAGGCGATCCCGGCAGAAGCGGAGGGTTCCCGTTGCTACGTAAAGGGCATTTAGGCCCATGGGGGGCTGGACTGATAAAAAGCAGTGGCGTTTCCAAAGGGTTAAGGGGCGCTCCTCCTGGCCAGTCGGATGGGGCCCTCCTGGCGACCGCCCTGAGGTTCAGAAATATAACAGGAAAATGTAAAACTCATCTAACAGCATGTGTAGAAAATGCCCTTGAGACCTGAAGACGTCGACCCTGATGGCTGACAAGAGCCGTGCAGACAAGAGAAAATCCGCCCGAGAGCTGGAATGCCCATGCCAATTGGAAAGGGAGCCCGGACTGGGCCCCTAACAGCTGAAGAATAAACAGGGTGCCTGAGAATCAGAGAGGGCTGGGATGCACTTGGGGTTCGAATGACCCTTGAGGGATGAACAGAGCCCTAAGAGCTGAAGAGAAGTAGTGAGGGCCTACGTGAGGGCCTATCTCAGAGCTGAAATTCCCCCGAGGTTAGAATTGGACAGGACTATTGAGGACTGTGATGGGTAGAGGCGCAGCCAAGGGGTAGAGCTGGGGCACCCCGCCCCTTACCACCCAAATAATAACTAGATCAAACGATAAATTGTGAGGTTTTCACCATGCAAGACCCTAAATGTTCGCCGCGCTTCGCGTACCGGAAGCTTTCTGTTTCATCATCTTTTTTGGTCGGCCCCGATAGGAAAATCCTGGCTTCGCCACTGGTGATGGCCCATAAAACAGGAGAGGGCCCTGAGGGATGAAGAGGATCTCTGAGTGTCAGATAGGACTATACTGGGATTATCCTGATGTTAAGAGTGGCCCCTAATAGATGAACAAAGATGGCTGGACCAGGGATCTTGTACAATTTGGAGAGATTTGCACCCTAATGCAACCTCCCCCCATATTACTGGTATCCCAATGCAACACCAGTAATGTGGGAAGTGTAACATTACACCAGTCGTAGCACATGAGGACAGCGGTGGAAACCTGTCGTCAGCGCTGGGTGGGTCCATGTCGCTGGTGGATCCAGCTACCACCATTTGATCGTGGCCAAACCTCCCAGTCGTCAACATAACCTAGGCCCGAAACCTTATTTTGATCGTATTTAGGCCACTTCAGTGCGAACCTGGGAAGGAGAAATATGGACAAATATCGAGGTAACCGGAAATAATGATTACTTGACGCAGTAGCAATAATCGACAATATGTCAGTTTTGAGCCCCATACTGTGTGCACTAGGATGTTCCCCCAAAAACCCACGAAAAGAACTCCTTCGAGATACGCCTTCTTCGACTAGCCTTGGCGACAGTGTCAATGCAAAATGACGTGTTAATCGGACAGAACTTACAGGTCGCGACAGTAACGTATTTTTATTACCGTAGTTATCGGCTGATTTAAGATGTAGCTGAACACCTGGTATTTTTCCAATAAGAGCTAGGCAGACGGAGGAGCAGTCAAGGGGGCCGCCCTCCCCCTTAGCAATCAAAAATGCACTACATGAAACATACAGAAAGCGTGATCTGTGTCATTAATTTGTGTTGGTCCGCCCCCCCCCGTAAGAAAACCATGGTTGCACGACTGTACACAAATGACCTCAGGACGTGCCATGCATCCAAGTTTCCCCTCTTTCTATGTGTGCGCATGACTGTTGTACGACATACGTTGTTAGGTTGTCCGCTTGGACTTGGACCAGTACATGAGGTAATGACCACGTGCACGGCACGACGAAAAGTGTGCATAGCGGTAATGTTTAACGTCGCACAGTCATGCCCGTTTAAGTTTAACGTTCCCCATGTCATGCCCGTAATGGTCAACTTCGCACTGTTGCCCACATGTCATGACGGTAATAGTTAACGTCGCACAGCCTTCCCATGCCATGACGGTAATGGTTGACGTCGCACAGCCTCCCCAATGGCATGACTGTAATGGTTAACGTCGCCAGCCCCACCCGTGTCATAACGGCAGAGGTGCACAAATGTGTCAATCGGATACCCCCTCTTGATACCAAAGGCCAGTCTTGCCACCTATCACATGCCGCCTACCTAGTGCATTTCCCTCGTTATGCGTCCATTCCAGTGCACAGTACTGTCACTGAAGATGCAGATCAGTACGTCATTACTCTTGGGAATGCAAGTATTCATTTTCCTCTGCCACTGATCTATTGGTGGCAAAAATATTACATAGATGCACATAAAATCAATGCATAGCAAGTTTAGCAATGGTGCAAAAGTGCAGCGTGACAACAAAGGTTCAAAATTGTATTGACACACTGGGTATGCTAGAACTGCAATATGCCGACCAAGAATGTTAAATCAGTGTGCGTACAGAACATACCAATTTGTGTCACAAGACACTTCAATTTCTAAAAGTGAATGTAGTTAAAATGTCGAAGATGCTAGAACAAGCTGAGGTTGTTAAAACCATAACATGATAATAAAGCTTCCAAAATTGTATTACAACACCATAAATACAGGCATGAAACAAAAACAGACTGGTCCTGCATCTTTCCCATCTATGGCATTGTCCTCTCCAAAAAAAATAACGCTGGCCGTAAGGATCGCACGATGGGTCCGTACTACCGGACGAAACGACAGCACGCACGGTCTGTACCAGCGTAGTAGCGAGCGTACATTATTCCCCTGCCTTTAATTAAGTATTTCCCTCTTTGCTTTCATGGGCAAACATTATTACATCAAGCAACTCATATGATAGTGTAAAGTAATCTAAAGTGCAACATTAACCAATGGCCCTGACCGCTAACGATTGTGTGATCGGGTTCGCCAATCGTTGGCATGCCGTGGGCCGAGTACGCGATGTAGAGCATGCTGACTGAGGAGATGTTTGTTTCCTCGACGATCTCCGATGAAGTGTCGCATATTCTTTACACACCACCAAAAAATAAATATCCTCCATTTTCTAGTTTGAAGGTTGAATGGTGCCACTTTAACAAAGAGTGTTGATTTACTATTTGGCATAAGGTCCACAACTCCCTTGGAAGTCACAGGGTGCTTCATATACTACATATAGGAAAGGCACTATCCGAGGAGGCTTGCTCACAAATTTTCCTCTAAATCCAGGGTTCAAAAGCATACCTTAAACACCAAATGATTATGTCCAAAATATCACAAGGCAACAGGAAAAGCAAGCTTGTATTAAGATGTAGAATTATGGACAGAAATGCAGAGAGAAAGTTGAACAGGTCAAATCACACATAAATGGCCATCCATGAATTATGCTTTGAGAAAGGGCAGGTGTCTGCCAGATACCTATTATCTAATCATGGGCAGTCCCAGGCAACCGCCAAGTGCCATCAAAGTCAATGGACAATGATTTGCATCCATTTGGTTTAACTCCATGGACTTCAGACATGGATGTTATTGTACTTTAAGGTATTCACGAGACAACTGTTATACACATTTTACCTCTATGAAGCAAACAAAGGGGTCAGTTTTCTTTGGTTTGGTTAGGTTAAGTTTGTATTTTAATTTGCAAATCTCAGAATTGCTGATTCTTTAAAATTAAACTTAAAATTTTGTCTTCAAAAAGAGATTAGAATAGGTTAGGTTAAGTCTTTAAGTGGTTTAAAAAAAGAAACCATGGTTTAAAAATGTTCTTTTTCAACTTTTCCTTGCGTGGAATGATAGGCTAAGTTAGGTTAGGTTATGCCACATTTTAAAAACATTATCTTGTATGCAAAATTACCCAACCCCAAGCGAATTTGTGTATTATTTTCCCACCAACTGAAAAAGTATGCATTTGCAGAGGAAATGATTGGTCACTTCATGTTAACCACATTCATAAACATTGCATTAGAAAAAGAAATTCCAAGAATTCAAAAATTACCTTCAAGTACAATTTTACCCAACCATGTTTTTAGATGTTTCTGAATGCCCCTTTGAAATGCAAGCTATATCCTTTTAGTTTTCTGTGCAGGCAGTTCAGTTTCCAAGAGCAGTCATATGTTCTGAATCTTGGAAATTTCCATCCTTCCAAAAACTGAGTCTTGGACATTAACCATGCAACACAGATGACCCACAATGGCATGATATGATAGATATTTATTTGAAGAATTGCATGCTTGACATGAGTTAAATTAAGCAAGAAAACAATAGTTTGATTTAGATCTTGGAATCATGGAATTGGTAAGAATATTTTTAGATAATGGCACAAAAATTGGAGATAACTTACTTGTTGTTTGCGATACTCGAGACCGCATTTGGAATATTTCAGTCGGTTTTAGCACTTTTATGACATAGCAATAAGCTTGAACTCTGCCAAACAGCACATGAATGGCTTAACTATCGCTAGATAAGAATGTTATGGTTTTCATGACAAGATGATGTTCTAGACGTTGGAAATCATCGACCAAGCTGTTTTCCTAACCATGACCAGGACTCCAATAAACCTTAAAGTTCCTTTCTCCTTACAATTTGGTGCATTACGTACAATTAAAGATGAACGCATGTCTCCAATCGCTGTTCATCCAATCCGTTGGCGGCTGACAAGGAGAAATTCGCGAATGGCGCAGTCGCGTCATAACTGTATTGGCGCACAAGTATTTATAAACGTCTTGAATAAATGTATTTAAACGAGTAGTGAACGAAGTTGCTTCTATTTGTTTTGTATTTATACCTCGCGCCATTAAGACGTATTTACGTTTGCATATTTAGGACAGAATTCCTCGTTTCACATCTCTATCATCGAACATTAATTTATAAAGTTCTGTACACCACTTGGCCACCGGTCCCGTGCTTTCGATCCCTATCGATGCTTTTGAGTGATAGTGCAGAAATTAAGCCATACGCATTAGGCTGACCCCGAGGTACCGCTTTTTCGGAAAACCTTTGCTCCCCTGGTCTGTTACGATGTAATTTGGGGCGCTGAACACGTTTTTGACATTTATTTTGCAATATTTTGATTTTTTTTTATGGCTGGAGTCAAATATATTTTGCCGATTTTGCAAAGTTTCTCGACCTTCCCGTACATATGGCTTTACCATTGCGGTGTGAATGGACCGGTGTTAAAGTGATTCTTACCAAGTATAAGGCACAGTTGGAAGGTTCTATTGACATCAAGCTCATCTCGTATCCCTCTTATATAGCATACAATTTTGGGTTTTTGTCGATTCAAAAATGGGCTGGGAACCCATAGTTCCACGTTTCGCCGGTAGGCGGCGGTAATGTTTCTGTGCTTAAAATTGGCCCTGAAACGAAGCTACAAGTGCTAACGCAACATGTTACACATATGGAACGATTTCCTAGGAAACTCAATTTTATAAAACCAGGTGATCTATTGCCAAAAATAGGGATCGGTTATGAAATGAACAATGACAACTGGTGTCAATGAATAGAGATAAGGATTCAGTCTCTTTTATTTACCCAGGTCTCATCACTCTTTATCTGCTACCTCCATGACCCGCTTCTTTGTGACCTGTCCGCAGTTTTGCTTCCTGAAAGCCCTTTTGTTGAGAGACAAACCATCCTGACGATCCGCTCCAGTGACGGCGGCCACTGCCTCCGTGGTGAGCTTTACAGCTCTCTCAGTAGACTGAGTGTGTGATGGTACACCAGTGGTCAAGCGCTTTTCTTTCAGGCTTTCCAGTTCTGCATCATCCATGCCCTTCACGAGAGGCGGCTCAATATTAGCCCCATTTTCTGCCAGACTGCGGACGTCCACCAGATCCTTGTATGAGACGGCCGCCGTGTTGACAGCAGGTGCCCCAAAGAGGCGTACGTGCGCACCGGCGTGCTCAGCTGTGCGTCGGACAGTCTGTATGAGCTGAACAGCCTCGGCTCGGACAACAGGATCTCGATCGCCTAGCATAGCCAGGAGCACGTTCTCCGGATGGGCCATGTATGTGTTCTTCTTTGTGTTCCCGATCACAACTTCGAGAGCTTCCCCTTTGAAGTACTCTTTCTGCCGGCGAAGGGAGTCGCAGACGTGGTTAGGCGCATCAACAACGTCTGGCCTGTGTTTGATCTGCATCACGATGGGTACGTATACACACACGATGTAGCGCGCGAGCGTGACGAGTCCCGGAGACGGATCGATGTGAGCCATGTAGAAGCGCAGTAGCCGGCTTTGTGCCGTGTACCATCTCGCCATGCAAAGCTTGCCATGACGCCGAGCCGCCACATCCGCGGCGTTTCCACTGACGACAGCCCTGGCACATCGATAGAGCAGCTGCTGATCGGTGCTCAAATATTTCTCCGTTTCAGGTGGTATTTCTGGGAAGTCTGCGCAGTCGATGACGGGGAAATTCACGACATCGAGGGAATGAACTTCTCCTGCGATACTTTTACCGATTGGGCCGCTGAAGGTCGTTGGTCCAGTGGTCCGTCCATCGATCCAGTGGAAGAGAGCCCGGTACGGTAGCTCAGCCTGGTGACAGAGGCACACTATCCGTCCGAGTGGCCGGCCGAGCAGGGTCTCAAAGTGAGCCATCCATCCATTGCGCCAGCCGGTTACTTGCGCAGTTCCGTCGCCTCCAACAAACTTCAGCTTGTCCAAATCGATACCATGAGCCACAAGAAACTTCTTCAATTCAGCTGCCACTTGTTTTCCGGTGTGACCATCTTCACACGAAAAATGGCCGAGGTACACATCACCGGGTTGGAGGTTGACACTCACATTGTGGACCTTTGCACTTCCAGCGGCTCGTGGCTTGTCATCGCGCCCGTCGCAGAAAACTGCGGTACAGTCCTCTGTGCCAGCCGCTACGTTCGTCGGGTTCTCTCGTCGGCTCTTATCCAAGGCAGTTTGGATTCGTTTTTTAACGATGACGTTGTCGCTGGAAGTTCCATGCAGAGCAATACTGTACTGGGTCAAAATTTTTGATGCATTGCGCGCACCCACACCGCTATCGAGTGCCTCAGCCACACCAGTCAGATCCACGGGTGGGGGTGTCGGTAAAGCTTTGCGTATGTTATGACGCTGTCGCCGTGAGGGTACATAGTCGCTGTCTGGCTCCCTGGATCGGGCTGCCTTCATGTCGGCTCCTGCCTTGCGGTCGACAACGGTGGGAAGGGTTGACGATTCGGCCCGCTGTGGCGATGGTGAAGCGTCGCGGAACCGAAACAACCCGACGCGCGGCTTCTCCGCGGGGTCGCTGCCAGTGCTCGTCTCGTCAGTGTCAGTGTTCGTCAGTGTTGTGTCGTCGGTTTGGTGCTGGACAATGGATGCGAGAAGTGTGGGCGATTCGTCGTCTGAGCTCGTCTCACTGTCGTCGGTTTGTTGCTCCATAATAGGAGCGAGGCGCCTGGTTGAGCGCACTGGTCGTTCGAGGCTGATACCGCTGGTACCAGCGACGGCGCACGTGTCGTCCACGCCTTGACTGATCCCGCTGCTCCCGTGGTCCATGCCTGCGGAACCACCATAATGTTCTGTATTATGTGATTTTGTTTGGGGATTTGATTTGTATATGCAAGGAAGTGTGGCAAGGTGTTGGCCATTCAAAACTGATCACAAATAAGCCAATCAGAAATATAATAACCATCATCATCAGGTAGTGTTTAGGGCGCCCGGACCATTATGGCCTGCATGCACCCACAAAAATATGAGAGTATGTATTCTCGTAATGTTAGTCAATATTTGTTTATCATAGCATACTATGGTTGTTTAACGCAAAACACTCAGCAAGAAAGAGAACCACTAACTAGGCGTTGAGGTCTGTTATGCCCTAGCAACAGCCGCTGTCTTCCTCTCCGCTCGTCTTTGCCAGCGCTGAGTCGTTTCCTGATCAAGACCCCCGATCATCCGGCGTCTCGGACCACTCTGGTCATCGAAGAACGCTCGGTCCGCGGCGAGTTCAGCTGGTTGACTAGGCTTCGAGACATCGAATAGCGCAGAAAGGTCGATCCGCTTGTTTTCCGAGCACGTGCTATTCGTTAGTTTATTTTTCCTCATGTATAATTTCTGATCCCACATCGCAGATATCAGTGCTATTATCTTGTCACGGCGCTTAACAGGGACAGTTGCCCTTTCCCACAGTTCCGCCACTTCGCCGGCTGCTATCCGTATGCATGAATCGATGGAAACATGTCGTTCTTCTACCTTTCTTTCCTTCATGATTTCTAGCTGTATCTTCAAAATTCGTCCAAGAACCTCGCCTTTTTTCGGTAAGAGGTTATGAGGGAGATTACATGGTTTTAATTCCAGCTCAGGATCAGGCTGACGAAGTCTCCTTCGGAACTCAACTTCGTCCATGATAGGAAAGTATGATGGTGATCGGATCAATCAGGATAATGAATTCAGTATCTGCAAATAGAAAGGTTTGTCTTTACACCAGGACACAGGATTTAGAATGAAGCAGCGTAAAATGCAACATAATAAAATTAGCGCATACAATTGAGTGGCGGAGTCTGGACAGGTATTTCAACGACGAAAGTAGGCATGGATGGAGGTGTTGAGACCTGCGTGATGTGGATTTTCACCTGGTTGGGTTCCTGTTATTGTCTGGAGAGGAAAAGCCAGTGGAGATAATTCAGGATTTAGAGGAACCCCAGTACAGTTGCCTGTGATTTTCATCGCTCCTTACATCACAGCTGTACTTAGACATCACCTACTTTATGATTATGCGGCCCGGCAGTGCATGTGGCCAATTTTTAAGCTAAAAACCGCCCCATGAAAAATATCTACGGAGATGGTCCTGCCACTGAAGCACCTGATTTAAGCAAAATACAGACCAAATAGTAAAAAAAATAAAACCATACATAGTAAGGATCAGATAAAAACCTAGTAGGTTAGTGAATTGACACGATTGGGCAAATGGGGCAGTTACTAACAGAGTAGATCTGTCGAGCGGGAAGGACCCTGGTGACCTGGTCCATTCATGAACTCTATGAATGGCAAATATACCTACTATGTTAGTTAGTTATGGCAATAGATCACCTGCTTTTATAAAATTGAGTCTCCTAGGAAATCGATCACCTAATACATTTCTTTCCATACGTGTAAAAATGTTGTGTTAGCACCAGTAGCGCAACCAGGGGGGGGGCCATGGACCCCCCCGAATTTTTTTTAGGGCCCGCTCCGAGCCAGGGGCCCGCGAAGCGGGCCCCTGGCTCGGAGTGGGCCACCCTACTCAGAGCCCTGGCTAGGGGCCCGCGAAGCGGATCTGTGGCTCGAATCAGGGGCCCTTTGAACCAACTGAAAATCTGGGGGCCCGTTTTAACCAGGGCCCGCCTCGAACCGGGGCCCCTGATAAAGGAAAAGTGCTTTTATTTCTGCGAAGTTTTACAAACATAGGGGCCCGCTCAAAAGTAAGTGCATGTTTTCCGCATACTTTTTAAAAACATGAGGGGGGCCCGCTTGCGAGGGGGCCCGCTCTCCAACCTTGGCCCCCCCGAACTGAAATCCTGGTTGCGCCACTGGTTAGCACTTGTAGCTTCGTTTCAGGCCCAATTTTAAGCACAGAAACATTACGGCCGCCTACCGGCGAAAAGTGGAACTATTGGTTGCCAGCCCATTTTTGAATCGACAAAAACCCAAAATTGTATGCTATATAAGAGGGATACGGAGATGAGCTTGATGTCAATAGAACCTTCCAACTGTGCCTTATACTTGGTAAGAATCACTTTAATACCGGTCCATTCACACCGCAATGGTAAAGCCATATGTACGGGAAGGTCGAGAAACTTTGCAAAATCGGCAAAATATATTTGACTCCAGCCATAAAAAAATCAAAATATTGCAAAATAAATGTCAAAAACGTGTTCAGCGCCCCAAATTACATCATAACAGACTAGGGGAGCAAAGGTTTTCCGAAAAAGCGGTACCTCGGGGTCAGCCTAATGCGCATAGAGTCATAAAAACACAATTAATACAAACGTAGCGAATTTTCGTTGAAATTTCCGACACAGCTGGAAAATCAACACCCAAGATTTATTTTACAAAGTCATCTTCAACAAAATGTTTGTACATGTTTTATCGCTGGATACGTAGTATACATTGTCTTGGGCCAAGTGACTCGAGAGGTTAAACGGATCATCACTTTCTTCAATGGGGTATCCCATCTCAACCATCGCACCAATCAGCTTACGTTTCCCTGGTATCCGACCAATCAGATTTTAGAATGACCTACGATAAAATAATACACGATATGTTGTTTCCCCGGATTGTTGCTACCACAACACAAAGTGATATCCCCAAATATCTTCTAATCAGAGGCGGATACAGGGGGTGGGGGAGCAGTGGAGGCATGCATCCCATCCGCATGGAAAGGTGGCTCCTATCCAGAAGACTCGAGTGCACCCGCCAACCTTCCGCTCCAGGGATTTCTCAGCCAAAGGCTTCCATCTTGAAGGAAAAGGCGAAAATGCGCCACTTCAGCATGTTTGAGTGCACCCGCTCCCCTGTTCAACGATTTTCTGCCGAATGCGTCGTTCCGGGGACTTTCGCAGTGGTGGCCCTCCGATGAAATGGTGCTACTCCAAACAAGTGCCCCCACCCACTGCAAATTTATGGGTCCACTCTTGCTGCAATTTTTCCAAGTTAATACATGCAATTTTGGGGAGGATCTTCATTTGCATGAAACATCCATTTTAGCACAGTGTGGGCTACTAATGTTCTGGACAGGATAGTGCTACCAAGAAGTTGCGTTACGGACCGAGCCGCTCATTTAGCCGTTCTGGGCCGGTTCTAAGCGTTAACCCGCCATTGGGAAATTTACTTAAAATCGCGATGTAATCGGTGTAGCTACTAACTGACCGGGAAAACTAAAATTCGACGCCTAGTTCCAAGTGGAAACAAGCTTTCGCTATAAGATGCACTACTCTTTGTGGCCTTCGTCATGGGCGCTGTATAACCAATGCAGGTGATGCGCCCAAAAACCCTAATAACTAACTAACTAACTCTTTGTGTCCGTAGTGGCCGTACTTAAGAGGCCAATTTGCATGAAAGATTTGCATGCAAGCCGATTTTAATATTAGACATCCGTGAAAGTTACACGCAACCTGATCTCATTTAGTCCTCACCTTAGCGGTGTAATCAGTTTCAAATTTCGACGCCCACTTTCAAATAGAGCAATATCTAAGGCAACTGCCAAAAATATCCGGGATGTCGTACTATTGTAATTTTAGAGGCCAATTTGCATTGCATTTGCAATTCGTTGCTGTAAATTGCCAAAATGCTTAAATGCAGCCTCGATAACCTTCAGCCTTTGCACCTCGGCGCGAAGCGTTGCATTTTCCGCATGAACATCAATGGCATTCACTATATTTACATTACTAGCCACGGGTAAGTTCGCAAAACTTTGCTTCCACAAAGAGGTCAGCACTTTTCGAGCTCTACCCCCAGATTTAGCTCGGTGTCTTTCGTGGCAACGTCTCACTAAGTCGCTGAATTTGCATTTGTGGATATCATCATGATGGATTGTAATGCCGCATTTCAAAAGTTCAGATAGGATGTAATCCAATGTGTCGTCGACACAGTTAAAGTGGACATGTGCACGATAAAGAATATACTTATTTACAGCAACAACGTTATTCTTGGCTACATATAGCTTCAAATGTGAGAAGTCTTCCACGATTCTATCGTGATTTCGAGCGCCTCACGAACCTTCCCAAATCCTGCCAAACCGGCCGCAGCTAAGGTAGCTGAGTGCTGATGCCACGAATACGGTGAAAAGTCATGGTGACTTCCCACGACTCCGGTGACATATCTGCCACGAACCTGTCACCATCCATCACAAACTCTTTGCTTCTCCTCATCCTTCTGACGGTCACCTTTACTTCATTTTTCGACACACTGTTGAAGTCGCCTTTGTTGTTTACAATCTTGACGTTCCAGTCCGGGTTGTAGTGCTCACTGTATTTTAAGATGTTTTCAGCATATTTTTTTTCGGCAGTAGTGCAGAAAACCACAGTGCAGGATGGTCCTTACAGTTGACCTAGATGTTGCTTGGACCGGGAAGTTTAAAGACCTGATTTGCAGGAAGAGAGAATTGGCGCAGAGCGTGACGTTGACTGAGATCCTCGCGGGTTGCGATGACACAGATCTTCCATAGAATTGTCGCACATCCATCTAGAAATAACGCACAAAAACACATCACAATGCCACGGAGTAACAGGCCAAATGCACAAGACCTATGAGTAGCTTAGGCTTACAGTACCGTACAGTATGCACAGTATTTAGGCACTTTTTCATAATTCAAAAGCAGCCTATGCCTTGCACATGAGAGGGAAGTCTGTGAGTTGTGGGCAAGTAGCAAATCTGTGGTTTGTGGGCAAACAGAAAGCCTGAAGCTTGTGGGCAAGCAGAAAGCCTGCAGCCTGTAAGTATGCAGAGCCTGCAGCTTGTGAGCAAGCAGAAAGTCTGAAGCTTGTGAGCATACAGAAAGCCTGCAGAATGTCAACAGGCAGAAAGAATGCAGCTTGCTGGCATGCAATAAGCTTTCAACTTGTGAGCAAATGGAAATCCTTTGGCTTTGGAGCAAATTGAAAGCCTGCAGCTTGTGAGCATGTGAAAAGCCTGCAGTTTGTGAGCATGCAGAGTCTGCAGCTTGTGAGCATGCAGAAAGCCTGTGGCTTGTGAGCAAGTGGAATGGAAAACTCAAAGCTCAGAAGGCTGCCATTCAAAAATGAAATGTGTTCTTAAAAAATTAAGCTTTACACTTCTAAAAGTCAAAAGGTATGTAGCTTCTCGTGACCAGGCCTGAGCTTTGTAAAAATAATTAGGCCTGTATGATTTTACAATAAATTAACACCTATTAAGCCTTCTCTCATACTATGCTTTTTTGGGAATATGCGTAATCATTTCAAGTTCGTCACAAACAAAGTCACGAGAAGATAGTTCTGACCTCAGGATTGCTAAACACCTTATCTACCTCAGTCTTTTCCAGGAACATTTCCCATTCAAACTCGGTCTTGCATGCCTAACACTGAGAGCAAGTTAAAAAAAAATCCTCTGGCTACCTACGTCAATCCATAATGCTCGCTATCTCCACACATCAATGAAGGAAAGACGCGCGGTACACGTACAATTAACAAAGGTGGGACGCCTCAACATATGGCTCCAGCATGAACGCACAACTACAGCGAATGTCGCACGCGCGGCAGAAATGTAGAAGCCGGCCTGCAGGGAAGGGCAGACGAAAACTCACACATTACCAATATATTCCACTCATGATCGCTCAGAAATCCACTAAAGTTTGAACTTGTTGACTTCTTGCGAGGTATGTACAGTACGGATTGAGGAAAATGAGACACGGAATGGAAGGCATGATAAATATTCGTGTAATGTTTGACTAGCTGCTCAAGAAGTTGCCTGATATAATAACAAATATATCATATCCAGCAGATGGTCCTTCAAACCATCGGCCCCTACCGGCAAGTTATCAGGTCCATCTGCAACCCTCCATGGAGGGTAACAGGGTACTTTTTGCACCTCTGCATGACGGTGATGGTTAGCGTCGCACAGCCTCCCCGATGGCATGACGGTAATGGTTAACTTCGCGAAGCCTTCCCATGCCATGACGGTAATGGTTAACGTCGAACAGCCTCCCCAATGTCATGACGGTAATGGTTAACGTCGTACAGCCTCCCCAAATGTCATGACTGTTATGGTTAACTTCGCAAAGCCTTCCCATGCCATGACGGTAATAGTTAACGTCGTACAGCCTCCCCAAATGTCATGACTGTCATGGTTAACTTCGCAAAGCCTTCCCATGCCATGACGGTAATAGTTAACGTCGTACAGCCTTCACAATGTCATGACTGTCATGGTTAACTTCGCAAAGCCTTCCTATGCCATGACGGTAATAGTTAACGTCGTACAGCCTCCTCAATGTCATGACTGTCATGGTTAACTTCGCAAAGCCTTCCCATGCCATGACGGTAATGGGTAACGTCGTACAGCCTCCCCAAATGTCATGACTGTCATGGTTAACTTCGCAAAGCCTTCCTATGCCATGACGGTAATAGTTAACGTCGTACAGCCTTCACAATGTCATGCTTCTTGCTGCGCAATGTTGCACAATGGATATCAGCAGCCGATTTCGCCCCGAGACAACGTCTTCATGTACCCACCATGAGTATGCTTTGTGAACGTGTTCACGACATCGTACAAGGGTGTAAGCCCAAGCGGATAGCTTAACAACCGTAATCCTTACAAGTTACAACATTTATAGGCAAACCAAAAAGAGATGAAACTTGGATGTATGGAATGTGTCAAGTTCTTTGTCTAGCTCTCTCGTTTAGAAAGCTACGAGGGGGCCACCAGCTTTTTGTACAAACCACGCAAGTTAAGGTTAAATGGGCGACTTTTGTCGCGACGTAAAAATAAATTATCGGATCGACTTGGAAGTGTGCACCCAAACTTGTGTCGTCAATCGTAATCGAAGCAACATGTATCCCGAACGACGTTTGTTGGTTGATGTTTTGGGAGACTTTGGAAGAGGACCTCGGAGTTTGTGAAGGATTTTTTCCAACAAGAACTTGTCTTCGACTCCTGTGACGTGAAAAGTAGCAGTGAAAAGTACTATAGGATTGCTGGGCGCCTTCAGCGTCCGGGGAAGCTTACTTCACGATGTTGTCTGTACCATGCAAGAGTAATGCGTTGGGTCCACTATCGCTGTGCGAAAATGCAGCGAAAGTGTGTTTTCTGCGGTTTAATGGAAGGGGAGTGCAGCCAAACTTTATCAGCATTGAACGGCTAAGCTGTGACGGCATGATGAAGGCTACTCCCAACGGTGGAAGTCTGATTCTGTAACTAAAGGCTGAGAGTCGAGGTTCATAATAGTTTTGTTGATCTGAAACCATGTACTATGAAGTACAAACATTGTATCTACTTGCATATAACTCCACCTGGCGAACTGCAACCGGCCGCTGCAATTATTGGGAAAAACCGTTAACTTTCTGGTGATATGGCACATGCCTATCTGTGGGAACAAATGCATGTGTTGTGGTTTGATGCAAGTATTGTCTGACCGAGGGCATGGTCTTTCATGTCGTCACCATTCAAAATCCTGCATGGACAAAAAGCTGCGTAAAGCATAATTTATATAATTCACTCTCGGGATGCTTGTGGCCGTCTTGTGGACATGTCCCAAGATCGAGAAAATGGGACATAAATGCAGACAATCGCCATCTATGTAGTATCAACAATAGTACGCACAAAAAGCGATGAAATGCGAAGAATAGCAGTTCTGACAAAGTGTTTCATGATCATATGATGGAAATAGAGTGTCAATTCAAATTTATATTATGTGTTGGCTTCCACGTAAGCTGTGAAATTATAGGTATCCGGCTATACGATAGCCGGACATCTTTGAACCCTCTGAAATGCAGGTCATTCACAATGACTCTCCGTCGTACTCATGTGCGCTTCGAATATAAGGTACACGATACAACGATGCAGCGTGAGACTGTGATGCGAGACCTGGGAGTGTACCTGGACAGTAAATTGACATTCGCACAGCATGTGGCGAAAACTGTGTCATCTGCGAACCGAGCTCTCGGATTGCTTATCAGATCAATGCAAGCAGGAGTGCCTGGTAGCAAATTCTCGAAGATTGCTCTGTTGGCGGCATATAACGAACATTAGGTCTCGCCTTGAGTATTGCTCCGTCATCTGGGCAGGCGCAGCCACAACACATCTGACCAGGATTGACAGGGTAGAACATACATTTTTAATGTGGCTAGCTCAACACTAGTGACACACCTCGACCGGAGTTTCTGCAATATCAGGACCTTCTTCGCTTTTATAACATGACGTCTGTGTCCACTCGTCGCGTACAATCCGACATCATGTTCTTACGAAACGTTTTATGTGGTAGGACGGACTCATCAGTTTTATTGCAGAACTTTTGATTATGTGTCCCAGTCAGGAGAAATAGGCAACCTGTTTTATTTCATGTACCGTATGCACGTGTACAAACCATTAGGTGTGGCTTATTTAGCAGATTATTAAGAGAAACGAACACATTTTTAGCGATGACACCAAGTGCGGACATATTCACGAACCCGCTGAATGCATTTAAGACGCAGGTGGTTAGATAATGTGCTGCGTCACATGCTCACATCTGAGTTGAGTAGCCATCGGGCATCGATGCAGTTTTAACAGCCGTTTTCCTGTTTGAACTGAAAACTGTTCACCTGTTCTGTTTACGCTTTTTAGCTAATTACTTCTCCTGTAAATGGCACAATATGCTGTTGGAGATTGTGGACAATACACAATATACAATAAACAATATACGTGTTGGCCGGTTTCCCCACAGATAGCTGGCGCTGGCAGCGGCCGCTCGCCCGCCGCACACTTGGCTCCTGCCGGGAGTGACGAGAGTGATTGGGCGACATGTCCGGCACGTACCCGATGGAGAATGTGACGCCCGGCCAGCAGATCGGCTGGCAGCTCGACGCTCCCGCCGGCTCGTCCTCCGGCGAGCCTCCGACGTTCTCGGGCGAGCAGGCGCCCTCGGCACCGCCCATGCACTCGATGGACAACCTGCCCGGCTATGAGGGCACCACGTTTGACGGAGGTGGGTACAGAGCTGCCCAGCTACGAGGGCACAACGTTTGACAGAGGTTGGTACAGAGCTGCCCGGCTACGAGGGCACAACGTTTGACAGAGGTTGGTACAGAGCTGCCCGGCTACGAAGGCACCACGTTTGACGGAGGTAAGTACAGAGCTGCCCGGCTACGAGGGCACAACGTTTGACAGAGGTTTGTACAGAGCTGCCCGGCTACGAAGGCACCACGTTTGACGGAGGTTGGTAGCGAGCTGCCCGGCTGCGAGAACACCACGTTTGATGCAGGTGGGTACCCACTTGGCGACGCGGACTTATGAGTCACGCGTGGCGCCGGAACGGCTGTGCTGCCGTCACATGCGGCTCCAAGGAAAAACCCAGGGGCAGGGGTCGCGCCGAGAACGACCCTGGGTGGCCCGGGGCGCGGGCGCTAATGTCGACTTGGACTGGTTGTGGGCGCTGTGTTTAAAAGAGCACGTTTTCGGAAGTAAAAATGGGATGACAAGTCTGCTCAGAATTGCGCTTAAGAACAGCACCCGGGGAATGGACATAGCTAATGGGGTGACGGGGCGGTCTCCTCCTCCTGGTGCTCCCACGGGGCCCTGATGGGGCACGACCGTTCGGGCCTCGCCAGGGCCCCTACATGCGTAACCACGACCAGACCACCATGCCGCAGATAGAATGGCTAACAGTACTTGTTATGGCCGCCGAGGCTATTGTCGAGCCTCTAGAAACGGATACCAGCCCGTGCGGCTGCGAACACTAGCGGGCCTTTGTGAACGTCTGCGGGCCCTTACGAAGTCCATGGGGGGTTACGGCGTTCTACGGGCCACTACGAGCTGATGCAAGAAACCTTACGAATATCTACGAGCCCCAAAGAAGCCTGCGGGCCATGACGAATGTCTACAGACATTTCCGAATATATACAGACATCTGTGCATGTCTACGGACATCTACGAATATATTCAGACCTTTACGAATGCCTACTAGCTCTTACGAGCGTTTACGGCCCTCACGAACTTGTGCGGGCCCCTACGGATGGGCGCGGACCCTTACGAGCGTCTACAGGCCCTTACAATCGTTCACTTACCCCCTATCGAATACTGAATCGGCCCTTTCCAATGAAATTTTGACATCCTGCATATAGATGCATGTAGGGTTAGTCCGGACCCCTTCGCAAAATCCGGCCCTCACCTTGGACAATTTCAGGCTGCATCCCTAACCTGGGTATATATATATATATATATATATATATATGCATATATAGGTCTAAAATCGATCTGGTCTACTGTACAAACGTTACATTTCGCGTAAATGGTGCGAATGGCAATTTCTGAACCTGTGTTGCTACGAGAGCACCACGTTTGACGGAGGTGGGTACAGAGCCTCCCGGCTACGAGGACACCACGTTTGACGGAGGTGGGTACAGAGCCTCCCGGCTACGAGGACACCACGTTTGACGGAGGTGGGTACAGAGCTTCCCGGCTACGAGGACACCACGTTTGACGGAGGAGGGTACAGAGCTTCCCGGCTACGAGGACACCACGTTTGACGGAGGAGGGTACAGAGCTTCCCGGCTACGAGGACACCACGTTTTACCCTTAATCCCTGCTTTACCCGTGTTAATGCTGTCTACCTGCAAAACTTGTTTTCCCCGCTTTGGAGGGGCACAAGTGAATAAATGAAATAAAGGTGAACTTGGAATTGGGATAGTTGCCGAGTGTAAAAGCGTCTCTTTAAAGTAATTTTTCCTGTAACAATAAGCTAAGAATTTAAATGTACACAAATCTGCTGATGTGCTTATTTTAATATCGGGCACTTGGGGTCATGACCCCCAAGCCGCCCTTTTTATTTTGTTCACCTTTATCCGAATTGCAACGGCGCTTTATTTTCACATACCGTCACACATACACTTATATCTGGAAATGTACATTTTTGCACAAGTGGTTGCCACTTATTCGTGAACTTTTGCATTGATGCAATCTTGATTCTAGTGCATTTT
This sequence comes from Ashinkailepas kermadecensis, assembly GCA_034440615.1. Classification (NCBI taxonomy): domain Eukaryota; kingdom Metazoa; phylum Arthropoda; class Thecostraca; family Neolepadidae; genus Ashinkailepas; species Ashinkailepas kermadecensis. Next base: position 141,398 of record JAOTOM010003920.1, on the reverse strand, counting down.
TCGATTTCATGCATTCTCCTGATCCTTCCCTTAAATTCCACCGGTGGCATTCTTCCATTTCCCTGTATTTTCCTACCTATTATGCACTGCTTCACGAGCAATAGCACAAAGTTGACAATGTCAGTTGCACTTACACATCCAAACAGTATGTACTCTATATATAGTTTCTGGGTCGTTCGTTCCCAAGCCGCCCCTTAGATCAGACGGTAGTGTTCCAACGACTGAATAATGTTCAGTAAGGACGAACATTGCAATTGTTCAGTTGCAATTCCTGGCCAGTGGCGGGGCCAGGTAGGAGCGACTAAACAATTATTTCATGGAGAACGATTTCAGCGGGCTTCGCGCCCCAAATATTTATCGTTGGCGTGAAGTAGATCTCAGAATGTCCTGTTATTATAGTGTCTTTTATGTGGAGGGATGGACGGGGCCGGCCGCCTTTTCTGCGCCTCGGATCCTGACTGCCTTACCCATGTGCCGCTCGTTTGTTGCTCCAAAACGTCTCTCTTGATGTGGACATTTTTTGTATGGATTGGTGCCGTGTCGTCGGGTATCAGGTATGGATTGGTGCTGTGTCGTCGGGTATCAGGTATGGATTGGTGCTGTGTCGTCGGGTATCAGGTATGGATTGGTGTCATGTCGTCGGGTATCAGGTATGGATTGGTGTCATGTGGATTGGTGCTGTGTCGTCGGGTATCAGGTATGGATTGGTGTCATGTCGTCGGGTATCAGGTATGGATTGGTGTCATGTCGTCGGGTATCAGGTATGGATTGGTGTCATGTCGTCGGATGTCAGGTATGGATTGGTGTCATGTCGTCGGGTATCAGGTATGGATTGGTGTCATGTCGTCGGGTATCAGGTATGGATTGGTGTCATGTCGTCGGATGTCAGGTATGGATTGGTGTCATGTCGTCGGGTATCAGGTATGGATTGGTGTCATGTCGTCGGATGTCAGGTATGGATTGGTGTCATGTCGTCGGGTATCAGGTATGGATTGGTGTCATGTCGTCGGATGTCAGGTATGGATTGGTGTCATGTCGTCGGGTATCAGGTATGGATTGGTGTCATGTCGTCGGGTATCAGGTATGGATTGGTGTCATGTCGTCGGGTATCAGGTATGGATTGGTGTCATGTCGTCGGGTATCAGGTATGGATTGGTGTCATGTCGTCGGGTATCAGGTATGGATTGGTGTCATGTCGTCAGGTATCAGGTATGGATTGGTGTCATGTCGTCGGGTATCAGGTATGGATTGGTGTCATGTCGTCGGGTATCAGGTATGGATTGGTGTCATGTCGTCGGGTATCAGGTATGGATTGGTGTCATGTCGTCGGATGTCAGGTATGGATTGGTCCCGTGCCGTTGGGTATCAGCATGCATTTGTTCTTACTCCGTAAGCTGAGGTTAGTTCGTGAACCTTAATTCAAATGGTCAATATTTGGAGTAAATATCGGGTTGCATGATCGCTGGGTGCGGCGCTGGCGATGACCTCGTAGCCGGATATCCTGGTGCTGGAAATACACGAAGGAGAATAGATGAGTTTTGCCGACATCAGTGAGCACGACTCAGCTACATTGGCACCTCTACAGTAATGTATGGCTCAGTGGGCTGCGGAATGGAGGACTCTGCCACGTTTGCAGCTCTGGCCCCAGCTCTAGCCGAGTGTATATGGCTCGTGTGGTCCAACAGCTCGCGAAGTTTGCATCTCTGGTAACCCAAGCCGCGCTTGCCGCCGCCTGGTGACATGGTCGCCCCGTATGTTTACTCTACTATCTGAACTGGTCGCATGCTTATCATACTGGGAAGGAATGACGGTGCGGAGTGCTGTTGCGATCTTTTTTTTTCGATGGTGACCTTTACCCGTGCTTGAAGTTAAAGTGCTGTCCCAGGCAGTGGCGCAGCCAGGATTTTTCTGAGGGGTGGGCTGACCCAAAAAACGTGATGAAACAGATAAATCATCCGGCACGTGAAGCGCGTGGAAAGTTTAGGGTTTTGCGTGGTGAAAAACCTCAAAATTCCTCGCTTGATGTAGGGTATTGTTGGGTTCTAAGGAGGAGGAACGGACCTTCAGGTCTCCCCTTGGCTGTGCCTCTGGTTCTAAGTGTATAGTCGAATTTATACTGAACATGTGGAGCTATGTAGGAAGCTGCGCCCTTTCGAACGGTATGCTTAGTTTTTGCCAACTCGGTTCCATTAGCTGTCAATGTGTTTACCTCAGTTACCCCGGATGGCGGCTAAATTCTTGTCTTGTTATCCCAGTTCACCTTCTCAGTACTACGCCAGTATTGTTAGTGTGAGCATTAAGCTTGTGAATTGTTCCCGCTACAACAACAGTACGTGAGTACAGGATCGTCCAGCGGCGTCGGACATGGTGCATATCGAACACCACTCTAGGCTCTTTGTTGTTCTGAAACAGAGCGAGATCTTTGGTTAGCCTGTCAGGGTCTATAGGTATTAGTACGCATGTGCTGCAGTAGTGGATACAGGGGAGTGGGAGCACTGGGAGATGTCTCCCATGAAAACGTGGCGTTCTCGGTCCGGAAAAGGCATCCGTTCAGAAAGGTTCAAGTCTACCTCCCACACCCGCTCGACAGATTTTCAGCTGACGACGCCAGAGGAAAAATCGGAATTGGAGGATAGCTGAGTACAACGCCCCCTCCCAACACTCAATTATTATTTTCTACAGAAGTCCCCACTCCGAGGAAATATGCCCCTCATGAAAATTCCTGGAACAACCCCCAGGATGAAAAATTAATATATGTGGAATCGACCCCTACCGCATTTTAGCCATTGTTGCTGCTGCGTTGGTTATCATTTAATCTTCCGTCAACAGATCACTATTACGGCTGGATCCTCTATCCGTTTTAGTGCGAAAAAATCGTGTGTTTCAATATCGGTACCAGGTAAACTAACGATATATATATGTATATATATATATATATATATATATATATATATATATATAAAAAATCAGAGACGTGAATTATTGATGTTGGAGACCACAAAGTTACGCTCTCTTGCCGGCCAAAATTTTTTCCCAGCCTCAAATACCCCTTGAAATATGATTATTAATAAGACAATCGTCCACATCTGGGACAGTTGTTTTATGTGGGAGTCTGCACGTGATGTGAGTGACTGGAGGCTGACAACAGGATACACATGTTCGAAACAGTGGTTCCGCCAAAAGTCGTTCCAAAACATTCATGGTTCATGTGATGGCCTTTACCACTTCTCTTCGTATTTAGACAAATACTGCGCAGTCGTTGCATGACCTTCAATCATGAATAAAGCCAGTGACGTGCCGAAGGGAAGCAAAGCGGCAAATGCCCCCTCCCCACCCCGAGAGGTGGCGGCCCTAAGAATTGCGCCGAGCCCGCCAATAATCGCGCTGCGGCCACAATGATTGGAGTTGTGGCCCCAAGCATCCACTGGGTTCAAATATTCCAATGGGGTCCCAAAATTCGCCATATAGGCCAAATAAATACAGCGGGGCCCCGAAGGCTCACGCCGGGCCCCGACAATTGTGCCGTGGACCCCGTGAATCGCAATGGGACATCAAAATTTCCGTCGGGACGCCAAAAAAAACATTCCTATCGGGGGCCTAAAATAAATACAGTCGGGCCTTGAATGCCCCCGGAAGGGTCCGACAACTCGCGTAGGGACCCCACAAATTCGCGCCTGGGCTTGAAAGATCGTGCCGGGGCCCCGAAAAATCACACTGGGACCTCCAACACTTTCGTTGGGTGCTCCAAATAGATAGTGTGGCCCCAGAGATGGTATCGGGGCGCGAACCAGTGAAGCCGGAGCCCCACAATAAACAGGGATTCTAAAAAAGAAACGTCCGGGACCAGAAAATCGCTCTGGGGCTCCAGAAATCGCGCTAAAGACCTCCGAAAATTGCATACAGCCCCGAAAAAAAATGTAAAGTGGCTTGGAAAATTGCGCCGTGACACACAAATATGGAGTTGAATGCTCGAAAAAATGTAGAAGAGGTTCATAAAATCGCGTCAAGCCCAGAATACTAGCGTCGGGTCCCCGGAGCCACGCGCTTGGGACCGAAACATCGCGCTGGAAACCCGATAAATCGCGCTGTGACCCAAAAAATCACCGTGACGGGGCCTAAGAATTTTCGTTGAAGGCCCAAGTGAATAAAGTGAGACTAAAAGCAAACTCAGAGCCCAAACATGTACCGGCCTACTCCAAAAATGCTCCAGGTTCCACAATAAGAGACAGGGCTGTAAAGTATGCGCCGGGGCCTAAATAACCACACTGGAAGCACTCAGCAACACACTGGAGACCTTCAAAACGCGCCGGGGCCCTTAAGACGCGCCGGGGCCCTCCAAACACACGGCGCCTCAAAAACGCCTCACACACGCCTGCAAAAACCGATATATTCCTTACAACAACAGAAAAACTCGCCGGAGCATTAAATAAACACAACGGGCCTTCGAAAACGAGCCGACCACTCAAAACACCGTCGGTCGACAAAAGGCGGCAGAGCGCTAAAAAGGATCGAGGTATCATCAACGTGCTTGAGAGGACGTCGGTAGCTCAGTGGTTAAGCTGAGCGTCCGGCAAGCCAGAGGTACGGGGTTCGATTCCCCGCGGCTTCCGCCGTTCCTGCCAGTGTGAGAGGCAGGCGACGCCATGTGGCCTCAGCTGCCGAGTGCGTCGTAAAGTCACAACCACCACCACCACCACCACCACCACAAAGTGCCTGAGCCCCCCCCCCCACCATACAAATATGCTGGGGTTCTAAGACACGCCAGTAGACTGGACCAGGCCCGAAAACGAACACCGGACTCGTTTTGTTTGCCAATTTGAGAGCATATTTAAACAAAAATATGTGATACATCAAAGCTCAGAGTGGTATCCGGGAGTGGTGTCCGGAGTTCTTTCCCACCAGAAAACGTGGGAAGAAGAAGGTTATGTTCGAATTGAAAGTATCGAATTTTCCCAGCAAACCCCCATGCGAAGCATTCTATGACGTCGAATATGTCACAAGACTATCATGTGGTAGCAATTAAAGCGTAGCCCTAGCGGAAATCGCAAAATCGCACGAAGTGTGGCGTGTGTGCCGAATGTGCAAGGCGGATGCATACGTGCATGAACGTTGGCGTGTTGACGAATGGACGATATGAACTGAAATGCATGAAATAGGATTTTGAGAACATTGTAAATTGATTTGTTCCGGTGTAATTCCAGCAGTGTGAGTTGACTTATCAAGGGGTGCAGAAAAACAACAACTTTGAACAGAGGGAGGGGGTTGAGATCCAGTGACATAGACGCGATGGTTGTAGACTGGGCCCCCTCCACCAGAAAATGTCGTTGGCTATAAGTATTTTAATTAAAAATTGTCCCCTTTAATAAAAATCATGCTTCAAATCCGGGGACTTTTGAGAAAATGGGGGTAGGTGGGGCCCCTCCAAATCTGTGTGCTCCTATGCCCGCCTCTTACACAAGTCCTAGGTACGTCACTGAATGAAGCTTCTCATATGACCGTGAAGTTGACAACAGCCACAGCACACGGCTCCAGCAGATAGCTCCAGCAAGAAGCAACAATGCCAGCTAAATTGGTGTGTTAGAGCTGATTTCTGTAGCTATCCATGATAATGTATTGAGAGAAAAAAACAAGTCACAAATGAATGCATTACTATATAAGTTGAACCATGACGTGAGTTTATATAGTCATTCATTCATATGTAATTTGTTTTACAATACCTTATGATGTAAAGCTACATAAATCTCCCTTACAACTTTAATTTAGTTGGCACAGTTGCTTGTTGCTGGAGCTGTCTGCTGGGATCGTCTGCTGTGGCTGTTACTAACTTCACGGACATGCTCCTCATAAATGATATCTCTCGCTGCGGATGTCCTCGTGGCATTCACGAGTGGCACAGGTGCAGTTCCAGCGGAAAAAGGTGGGCGAATGAGGTAGGTACAGGAAGCCACCATATAAAGGGGAGTACCACCGAACGAGAACTTGGCATGAAATCAAGGAAAAAAAGTTACGTTTCGCATTATTTTGTCCTTTGTTCACCTGTGAAGGAATCGTGGACTTGATCATAGGCGTAGGAACGTCTCAAAAAGTGTGTGTGTGGGGGGGGGGGAGGGTCAACAGCAGGGGCGCACCCAGGAATTTCGCAAAGTAACATGAGCACTTTTGGATAGAAAACTCGAAAATTTTAATAGTTAACACACATCTTTCACCGCTAAGCGGCGGGGGCTGGATGCGCCTATGGCTAACAGCAACATGTGGTACTGGAAAAGAACTATCATCGCAGTATAAGTGCTTTCAAATTCACACTTCTCGCTGGACTTGGAACTCTTTTCACGACCGATGGATTATTTTGTAATAATAGGCTTATCTTCCTGGTGCGAGTGAAACCATTAGTATTACTGTTCAAATAAAATGTCTTCAACTTTCCCTATGTGGGGGGGGTGCAAGCTCATTACATCCTCACTAATAGGTGAGGCTGATATAAAATGAGTAATCAGAACAGACCAAAGAAGCCAGGAAGAAGGCACTAAGAATGCTTGTGGCAATACAGAAGAATGTGTCATACAAAAGTGAGGAGGTCATCAGGAAGCTTTACTGTGCATATGTCAGGCCACATTTGGAATACTGTGTCCAAGCATGGTCCCCTAGTTATGAGAAAGATTGTTGGCTTTTAGAGAGAGTACAAAAGAGGGCAACACAAATGGTTAATGATATAGGCAACCTGGCATATGAGGAAAGATTGAAGAAATTGAATATGTTTTCACTTAGATATTGAAGGCTGAGAGGAGATCTCATGGAGGTTTTTGAATTTGTTCATGGTCAGGAACAGGGATATCTCAGGGAAATGTTTGAATTTAACAGATATGATGCAATTAGAGGTCATCAATTCAAAATTAAAGTTAATCACAGCAGGACAAGGTTAAGACAGTCTTTCTTCACCAACAGGGTAGTAGAACACTGGAACCAGTTGCCAGGAACCATTGTCAGTAGCAACACACTGAACATCTTTAAAAACGGCATAGACAATCATTATAAGAATAAGGGGCTTGTTTTTCTGTATTCCAGGGAGGGTTGATGGACAAGGGAGGAGTTGGGAGGAGTTTGAAATTGTTGAGTGTGTTATGCAATAGCAAGTGAGTCTCTTATTTAGTCTAAACGCGTTATAACTTTATATAGGGTGTACCTAGCAGTGGATTCAGCACCTTCCTTCGGGATGTGATACTGATGAGATTGTCTATGGTAGCACAATGGGTATGATGGGAGGAGTTTGTAATTGTTGAGTGTATTATGCAATAGCAAGTGAGTCTCTTATTGAGTCTGAGCGCTTTATGAATTTGTGTGGGGTGTGCCTAGAAGTGGATTCGGCGCCTTCCTTCGGGATGTGATGCTGATGAGATTGTCTATGGTGGCACGATGAGTATAATTGGAGGAGCTTGTGATTGTTGAGGGTGTTATGCGGTAGCAAGTGAGTGGTGCTAGATAGGCTGGGATATATAGCTTCCTAGAAACTTGGGATAAGGGATTGATTGGGGTGAGAGTATGTACATTTCCAGTACCTTTTCTAGATAGGCTTAACCCAGATGGGCTCCTGTGGCTCTTATTAAGCCTTAATACTTTATTTAGGTATGTGGTGTGCCCTAGTTTCCATGATTTAGTACAATACGTCTTTAAGATGCCGCAGTTATAAATGTTTACCGATGTTGGTAAGGAGAAAGAATAAGCAAGAACGCAGCTTACTTGCTGTCCCATGGTCAAAGAAGTTTCATGATTGATGCTGGAGAGGATCAGAAACAGGAATGTCGGGTGATCGCTGGCTGAAAATGCTTTGATCCAGTGTGTGACAGACCAGGATTGACATGCTGACAGACTGAGGCAACGACAACGACCTGATCTTTCTGGGCCCCGGCAACATTTTTTGTGTCCCGTCGCGACTTTCCGAGCTCCGATACGCTTTTTTCGGTGCCGTACGCGATTTTTAAGGCATCTGGTGGTTTGTTTAGGCTAAGGAGCGATTTTTCTGGCTCGGACATTTATTTTTTTGGAAACTCTATTTTGGAGGGCTCCGGTTTGATTCTTGTCGGGTCCCTATACGATTTTTGGGCCACGCTGTGGTTATTTGGGGTCATGGACGCAAATTTTTTCCGAACCCCGTGGGGATTTTCTTCACGCCCCGACCAGAATTTATGAGACTACCGACATACATTTTGAGTCCCAAGCGCGATAGTTGGGGGTCTTGGCGCTAGTTCGCGGGGCCCATTGTACTTATCTGGGCCACAGCGCGATTTTGGCGTTCCCCGCGCAAATTTTTGGCCTCGGTGCGAGTTTTCTGGTGCCCGCTGTATTTATTTAGAACTCCTCATTTTTTTTTTTTTGGGGGGTCCCGACACTAATTAATGAGACCCAGAACCATTTTTAGGGACCCCTGTGCAATTTTTGGGAGCCTACCCCTTCAGGAGGTGGGGGATTTTCCTCCTTGGTGTGCCACTGTGGCTGCTCAACGAGTTTAATTTTCAGCCGATGGCACCCTTCAGAGTAGAAAATCCGCTTCGGAGAGCTTTCTTTCGGGACCTGTTCTGAATTTTCCGGTGCTCGGGTCGACTCGATGCAGTCCCTTTGTGATTTTTTGTGTAAGCCTCATGCGCGATATTTTTAGGCCCCGGTACGATTCTTTGGGCTCCCGGTGCATTTCTTATTTCGGTGCTCCAACGCACTTCTTTTCCGGGTCCAACGGGTTTTCGGGGTCTTTGACGCAATGTTTATGGCCGAGGAGTAACATTCACGGTAGGAATTAATTTTTCAGAAGCCAGCTGCGACTTGTAGGGCTCCGGCGCGACTTTTTGGGCCCCCAGTGTGATTTTCAAGGGCAGCGACGCGATGTTTTTGGGTCTAAGTGCGATTTTTGGACCCTGTCGTCATTTGGTGGAATGCTTATCGCGAGTTTTAGTGACTTGACACGTTTTTGGGGGCCCAGCACGTTTTAGTTTCTTTTGGAGCGATTTCTGGGACCCCAGAGTGATTTTCCATGTCCGGACTGGTTTTTTTTTCGTTGCCCCAGATTCAATTATTGGGTGTTCATGATGAGACTTTTGGGGTCCCGGTGCGACCGGTCGAGCTCCTAGCATGACTTTCAGGGGCCCGGGCGCGACTTTTTGGCACGTCCAGGCTCAGCGTGATTTTCAGCGGCCACGGACGATCCTTTTGGGGTCCCCGTTGTGATTTTCAAGAACCCCGGCACGACTTTTTCGGCCCCCAGCGCGATTTTCGGGGGACCAGGCGCAAACGTGTGAGGCCCCCACCGTGATTTTGCAAAGACCACGGCACGACGTTTTTGTGCTCCCAGCATGATTTTCAGGGGCTCTGGTCCGACTTTTTTGGGACCCAGCGCGATTATCCGAGGCCTCGGTCCGACCTTTTGGGACCCAACGTGACTTTGAGGGCTCAGCCAATATTTTTGGGGCCCAGCGTCATTTTCTTGGGCCTCGGCCCAATCTTTTGAGGCCTTAGCGTGGTATTCGGGGGCCCTGGCGCGACTTTTTGGGGCCCCAGCGGTATTTTCAGTGACCTCGATCCCACTTTTTTGAGGCCCCAGTTTCATTTTTTAGGGTCCTGGAACAATTTGTGTGGTCCCAGCGTCATTTTCAGGGGCACTGCGTGACTTTTGGGGGACCCAATGTGATTTTTATAGGCCGCGTTGCGATTCTGGGTTAGGGGCACCAGCAGGATTTCTGGGGAGTCCGGTATTTTTTTAAAATCCGGCGCGATTCTTGGGGCCCACAACCTCTCATGGGGACTGCCCCAATGCCTCCCTTCGGTACGCCACTGCGCATGACCCAATGATTTTATTGCTTAACAATGACGTCTATAGAGCACATCGCACAAAATCGACTTTCCTATGCACATTTAACTGCTTGCACCACAAATAGTGTTTAGAAACATATACTCTGCAATTGGCCTAAACTCATCCCATTATCTTTGGGGTTCTTATATCTCAGCCTGGACGTACACATCACTGGACGATGAAAAGCCTTGATATTGGTCTCTGTTGTAATTCGGTGTTTTAGTACTTTTAATCCAAATGTCTTCATTCGATGGATTCTGGGATCAGAATCTTTGCTAAGCAGAGCTAAGCTGTTACCTAGACTATGGGCGCACTATCTGACCGAACCATTTCTGTTGAACATGATTTGAATTCAATGTTTAACGTGCTGTCAATGCCACTACGCAGCTACCCAGCTAAAGATCCACTTGGGTCAGTTGCCATGTTCGTCATGTGCCTTCTCAGGTCACATGAGAAACATCACTCGCCACTCGTCACATCATCACACTTCATATCACTCCTCATGTGACCTTGTCAGGTCGCATCACGAGCGCCGAATCCTCTGGGGGATTCTGAGATTATCGGAGGCGTTCTGCACTTCAAGATGTAATAACAGGGTGTGGACTTCATTATTGTATCTATGCTACCATAGTAAATGATGGAAACAAGTATTCTGCTATGTTCGATGCCAGCATCGATAATATCCAGACATCTCACTCAAAATGTTGGATATCTGTGTTTTGTGCCCAACTGTGAAAATCCATTGAAATGTGAAAATTCGTAGGTTCTTTTCCATACTGCAATCATGCAGTGGATGGATCGTGACAGTAATTTTTATGCTTTAATATTCAAAACACATGTAAATATATGTTGAAGTATATGGCAGCTAGGACCAATGCCATATATAATACATGGCTATGTAATATCAAGGCAAGAAACTTGCACTTGCAAATTGTATGTCTTAACTTGATTGTGCAAATTGTATGTCTTAACTTGATATTACTGCCTTCAGCCTTTATAATTGTCTACTGTAGATAATATTAATGAAATCGATGTTAAACATGTTAACAGTCAAAGAACCACAGTGAAGCTCTAGTATGAAAGTATCTTAGTACCGGCTGGCAGATTATCTACTTTATAGTCCTTTCATAACATAATATCAGGTGTGAATATCCAAACATATGTTGCATTACGCAACTCACGAATTAGTGGCGTTGTTGTAAGGTCATGTCAAAGTGTGCATGAGTTAGCAAATGAAGAGCTATGATGTGACATGTGTAACTTTTACTTAGTTATAGATTGCAGGAAGTTTTCCACATATTCAAATTTGTGCATGCTGCTTTTTAGGAAACTTAAATGTCTCAAAAGTGTGGGGGGGGGGCAGCTACCATTGTTGGTCCTCCCACTTTAAAAAGTGGGTGGGCCATGGCCCCCTTGCCGATCGCATCATTGTGTGATATCAGCTGATATGTTATTTGGGCAGACTAAGTAAGACGCACCAAACCTATTCGCAAGTCGACGAAAACAAGAGTTTGATCGAATCAACTCGAGAAACCCCGCCTACCCTTCGCCAAACATGTTATTTTCCTCCAATCAGACCACTAAAACACGGTAAAGCCTACCACGGATGTAAATAGTTGTCCTGACCTGTCCCCTGCCCCGACTCCCCGAAGTCAGTTTGATAGCGTGAACCCCCTGCCTTTCAGGTAAACCCAGTGCACTTCATGCCAGAATCCTATCGTCCATTGGTAGACACAGCACGCTTGTAGGCAGTGTCAGTTGTGAACTGTGACCTGCCGGCAGGTTTCCAGCCGCCTCCGCCGCCGTACGAGCCGCCGTCAGACGCCGGTCAGGGTGGCCAGGTGGACTTCAGTCAGAACGTGCTCACCGACGGCGAGGTCAGGACGTGCCTCAGCCAGTACGTGTCGCAGAACTGCTGCTTCGGCAAGGGTCCTCTTGAGCAGATGAAGATACTCAACACCGTGCCGTCGTCGGCCTTCAAGGTAGTTCCCTCTGTCACGGATAGCGGGGGTCGGTATCGTCCGCCTTCAAGGCAGCTCCCTCTGTCACGGATAGTGGGGGTCGGTATCGTCCGCCTTCAAGGCAGCTCCCTTTGTCACGGATAGCGGGGGTCGGTATCGTCCGCCTTCAAGGTAGCTCCCTCTGTCACGGATAGTGGGGGTCGGTATCGTCCGCCTTCAAGGCAGCTCCCTCTATCACGGATAGCGGGGGTCGGTATCGTCCGCCTTCAAGGTAGCTCCCTCTGTCACGGATAGTGGGGGTCGGTATCGTCCGCCTTCAAGGCAGCTCCCTTTGTCACGGATAGCGGGGGTCGGTATCGTTCGCCTTCAAGGTAGCCCCCCTCCCCCCTCTGTCACCGACGGCGGGGTCGGTATCGTCGGCCCTGAAGGTCTGTCTGAAGGTCTGAAGGCCCTGAAGTCTGTGGCGGATGGCGGGGGTCGGTATCGGGTCGGCTCAGGCAGGGTGACTATGACGACAGCCGGGCTTGTGTCCCCAGTCCGGCTGTACTGTGACGACAGCCGGGCTTGTGTCCCCAGTCCGGCTGTACTGTGACGACAGCCAGGCTTGTGTCCCCAGTCCGGCTGTACTGTGACGACAGCCGGGCTTGTGTCCCCAGTCCGGCTGTACTGTGACGACAGCCGGGCTTGTGTCCACAGTCCGGCTGTACTGTGACGACAGCCGGGCTTGTGTCCCCAGTCCGGCTGTACTGTGACGACAGCCAGGCTTGTGTCCCCAGTCCGGCTGTACTGTGACGACAGCCGGGCTTGTGTCCCCAGTCCGGCTGTACTGTGACGACAGCCGGGCTTGTGTCCCCAGTCCGGCTGTACTGTGACGACAGCCGGGCTTGTGTCCCCAGTCCGGCTGTACTGTGACGACAGCCGGGCTTGTGTCCACAGTCCGGCTGTAATGTGACGACAGCCGGGCTTGTGTCTACAGTCCGGCTGTTTGCCATCTGCACGATGGAGCACATCGCTATTTAACCGACGATATTAATGTCGAATCCGGAACACCATGAAAATGTCGCACGCCATCGGTTGATTTAAGTCCTGGACGGCAAACGTTTTCAGACGACATGAATTAACAATACGTTGCTTTTTTACCTGCGAGGGCTTCAGGAATATTCGTCTGCTACCGGTGCTCTAAAATAGACACCGAGACAATAGTTATTTTGTGTCTCTCCAAGCGAACGGTTGGGGAGGTGGGGGAGGAAATTTTATCTTCTTTTTCCCGGGATCCGCCAGTGGTTGTGGATCATTGAGGTGACCGGTGGATTATGCAGGCGCCTCCCGTGGCCTTCACACCAATTTTGTGCGGCACTGTTGGTGGCTGGTAGGTCGTTACTCCTCCTCAAGCAGGCCACTTCAGACCGTCTGTCTGACGTTGTGGGCATGCAACTCAAGGATGCCGTCGGTGACGAGTAGTCTGGGGGCAAGGCACCCGTCTCCCAACCGAAAGGCTGTGCGTTTGAGTCCCACCTGCCGCTACTCTTCGCCCGCGACCAATCGGCGTGGGAGGTTAGCGACGCTATATGACCCAACAGTCGACGTGTTCCGAAACCAACAACCGCGAACCGTAATCAAGAATTCCCTTTGGAACGGCAGCAGGACCAATTTGTTGAACTTGTTGCTCTTTGACTGCGACTGCGACCGCGACCGCGATTGCGGCCGACTGGGGCCAGAAGTCCGTGGCGAGCTCCGAGTACGCGTCATGCACCGCCACATAACCGATTATTAGGCCAGTTGCGGGTACTTAGAGGACATATTGCGATGTAGGAAGTTGAAGTTGAAGAAAAAAACGAGAGTGAAGAGAGAGCATAGCTTAAGGCGCTGTGACGGCACGGTTACCTGTGGAGGTTTCAAAGTGGTGGCGATCGGGCCGGACCGGGTCTGACGACTCCAGTGAAGTGCTGGTCTGACGACTCCAGTGAAGTGCTGGTCTGTGCTGGTCTGACGACTCCAGTGAAGTGCTGGTCTGTGCTGGTCTGACGACTCCAGTGACGTGCTGGTCTGTGCACGGGGCTGGACTGGTGCGTCGCCTCGCTGGTTATTGACCACCAACTGGGCCGACTTTGACGTTTCTGCCAGTGGGAATAGATGCCAGCTTTGTTTCTCAGCCTCCTGTTGAAGGCCATGCGGGTTTGCCGGCGTGCCTCGATCATAAGCTATCCGTACTGCCATTGCACGGCAGTACCCGAGTGCATGGTTTGATAAGATAAACCACTCGGAAGGCGGCCATCCGATATATCGCCGAGATGAATTGTAATGGAGACCAAACAGATTAATGGCGCCGCAGTTCCATTTGCCAGCTGCAGAGTGAAAAAATGCGGACTCGGTATGATCTATGTCTATGTGCCATGGTAAATAATTGTGTTGTTAGATACTAAGCCTCGCAATGGTTTTTGATCCTTTGTATGCCGAGGAAATCTGGCATAGAGGAACTGGGTGGAAGTGTATATTTGCAAGTGTATAGCAATAGCAAGCAAGGAAGTATCTGGCACTGATTTTCCCGGACCGAGTTAAGTCGAACCCCTCGCATACCAAACCTGGGACTAGCGGGGATCGTACCTTGTGAATTTTAATGGCATCGTATGAGTGAGGTGGGTAGAGTATGTGGCGGAATAGGGGTGGATGCCCCATCATCGTATGAGTGAGGTGGGTAGAGTATGTGGCGGGATAGGGGTGGATGCCCCATCATCGTATGAGTGAGGTGGGTAGAGTATGTGGCGGGATAGGGGTGGATGCCCCATCATCTGTCGTGGAAATGGACGTATGAGTGAGGTGGATAGAGCGTGTGGCGAGATGGGGTGGATGTCCTACTGATCCGTCTTGGAAAGGGACGAAAGCTCACCATGTTTATAACGCTATTACTTTCTTCGCCATTCACCATACTGATTGTTTATGACCTTGAAGCGTTGCATGCTGCTTGCCTATGACCTGCCATGGACATTGATATAACATGGATCGTCACACACCTCACCCCAATCTACACCAGAGGCCCATAATTTGTCCAAACTTTACTTTCGAACCAATTTAAGTTGAAATTGAGCTTCAGATCATTCCATTATCTATTCACCTGGAGCCATCATGTACATTTCATAGAAATCGGCTCGTGCTCATGCGACAGCAGAGAGCTCGGAAGGTTCTTGTTGCATTGACATCCCATGGTAGGCTTGCTTATTTATTTGTTTATTATAGTTCACTACCCAACAGGCGGTTGTACCCAATAACAAGTGAAGTCACGTACATAAAAGACAAAAGACGTAGGAGTTTGCGTTCCCCAAGGGTACACCATTTTCGTTAAACCTTAGCGATGGGTGCTGTTGGCCGCGTTTATATAATACGATGGCTCATACCAAGCGCTTGACCAGTGTTTGTTCGGTGGGGGCGAACTATGGTTCAAGCAGCTTCACTCAATGTAAGAATAATCCCTTAGACAATTGTGTAAGTAGGAGTCAAAATGTGTCCTCTCACGCATTTCCCGATGTAATTTAATTACTTTTGAAGAAATATTAGGTATTGGGCGTTGCCACCCACGGAAAGGTGGCGTCGTCATCACTTCCGTCGTCATCACTTCCACGGGGTGGCAACGGCCGGTACCTAATATTTCTTCGGAAGCAATCAAATGACATCGGGAATACAATTCCATACTATTCGGGTGAAATCATAAACCAAATCTCAAATGATGTGCCATTTCAAAACCAGGAGAGACAAATTTATGTCTGCGCAATCTTAGCCTAGACTTGAGGCCAGTCGTTCCCCCTATCGAAGCTGCATGTGCCACCAACACGAATTGACAGTCCGGCTGTATTTTTCAGTACACACTGGACACATTCACGGAGAAGCGTGAGACCCAGTGGAAGTACGAGTCGTCCTCTGGACCGGCGATGCCGCCCACTGGGCTGGTGCCGCCCGGGCCGTGGGAAGTGCCCGTCTCGCCTCCAAGCATGTTCAAGGTACGGCCGGACGGTTTGTGTTGGTGTCCCGGCCCCGGTGTGTTCAAGGTACGGCCGGACGGTTTGTGTTGGTGTCCTGGCCCCGGTGTGTTCAAGGTACGGCCGGACGGTTTGTGTTGGTGTCCTGGCCCCGGTGTGTTCAAGGTACGGCCGGACGGTTTGTGTTGGTGTCCTGGCCCCGGTGTGTTCAAGGTACGGCCGGACGGTTTGTGTTGGTGTCCTGGCCCCGGTGTGTTCAAGGTACGGCCGGACGGTTTGTGTTGGTGTCCCGGCCCCGGTGTGTTCAAGGTACGGCCGGACGGTTTGTGTTGGTGTCCTGGCCCCGGTGTGTTCAAGGTACGGCCGGACGGTTTGTGTTGGTGTCCTGGCCCTGGGTGTTCAAGGTACGGCCGGACGGTTTGTGTTGGTGTCCTGGCCCCGGTGTGTTCAAGGTACGGCCGGACGGTTTGTGTTGGTGTCCCGGCCCCGGTGTGTTCAAGGTACGGCCGGACGGTTTGTGTTGGTGTCCTGGCCCCGGTGTGTTCAAGGTACGGCCGGACGGTCTGTGTTGGTGTCCTGGCCCTGGGTGTTCAAGGTACGGCCGGACGGTCTGTGTTGGTGTCCTGGCCCCGGTGTGTCTGTGTATGAGCCGTATGCATCGGTAGAGCTACGGCCTATCAGAGACACGGTTTCCTCACAAACTCCGTAAAGTTTAACGTGGGTGCTTTCTGATGACGCTGTACAGATGTCGTCAGAGCGGGAGTCGCCCAAAAGCGGACACTGATTTGATGGGGTGGGGAATTCATTCGGAATGGGTACTTCATTGAAAATCGGCTGCAGCCCAATTAACTTCAAAATCGTCCCACGACTTATCACCGGCGCAGTCTTACCAGACGGTCGTATATGTCGATGGTCATACTTACCAGAAATTGTTTGCGGGCTTCGCATTTTGTTTTAGCTGATCAGGTTGAATTCATGGCTAAACAGTAAAAGAAAAGGCATCAAAGGCTGGCATACAATGCCGTGTTGGCCTACTCATGAGCTTCTATAGGCTGACCGTGCTTCTTATAGTAAATTGTCAGTGATATTAGGAGATATGTGGGTGTTGAGGTGCATTTGGATATCTTGCGGTGATGTAAAGACACGGCCTGGAAGAACAGCAGCTTCTGTGACACTAGTCGGTGCCAATGCATCATCCGAATGTACACGACGGTGTGGAAGTAGTCACCACTTCAGGCACGAAGAATCAATGCTCGGAACATGTGTGGCATGCACAGTTTCAGATATGTGCGTCATGCAGTGTTATCCAATCGATTTTTTTTTCGTTTGCAGCTTCTGAAGATGACGTAGATTCACCAAATTCAGGATTGCCTTCTAGTGGGCACATTTCGAGGGGGCTGGCGTTTTGGCAGTTCAATCTCGATCGCCGTCAATGGCGGAGCCTGGGAGCAGTCAGCGGCCGCACACTTCCACTTGGGACTAGAAAACTGCTGCTTGTATTGTGTTGATGTCGTCGAGCCCCTTGCTGTGACGTGCTGAATCATGCTTCAAGTGCTTGTTGGGCTCCTCTCTGAGACGCTGCTTTTGATGCGCCTGGCCATCTTCCTGTCATATGTGCCACGCAGGACAACGAGACGGTCAGGGAGATCCCCAATACTGAGGTGGTGAAGCCATGCCACGACTGCCAGGGACACGGAGACGCCCGCTGTGGAGACTGTAGCGGACGTGGATACGTGAGTACCCCAGGGTTGGTGACGCCCGCTGTGGAGACTGTAGCGGACGTGGATACGTGAGTACCCCAGGGTTGGTGACGCCCGCTGTGGAGACTGTAGCGGACGTGGATACGTGAGTACCCCAGGGTTGGTGACGCCCGCTGTGGAGACTGTAGCGGACGTGGATACGTGAGTACCCCAGGGTTGGTGACGCCCGCTGTGGAGACTGTAGCGGACGTGGATACGTGAGTACCCCAGGGTTGGTGACGCCCGCTGCGGAGACTGTAGCGGACGTGGATACGTGAGTACCCCAGGGTTGGTGACGCCCGCTGCGGAGACTGTAGCGGACGTGGATACGTGAGTACCCCAGGGTTGGTGACGCCTGTTGCGGAGACTGTAGCGGACGTGGATACGTGAGTACCCCAGGGTTGGTGACGCCTGTTGCGGAGACTGTAGCGGACGTGGATACGTGAGTACCCCAGGGTTGGTGACGCCTCTTGCGGAGACTGTAGCGGACGTGGATACGTGAGTACCCCCGGGGTGGAGACGCCCGCTGTGGAGACTGTAGCGGACGTGGATACGTGAGTACCCCAGGGTTGGTGACGCCTGTTGCGGAGACTGTAGCGAACGTGGATGTGTGAGTACCCCCCCCCCCCACCCGGGGGTGGTGACGCCCACCGCGGAGACTGTAGGACACGTGGCTACGTTTGTGTCTTCAGGCTGTAATTATGCTGACGATAGTTACTACTATAGTTGGTATAACTACGCACACGATGGATATTCAGCCCATGTGGAAGACGCCACGGCTTGCTGGAACAGTCCAGACCGAGAGCATTATCCGCCAATTGGTAATATTAAAATGTGACTACTGCTGATATTAACATCTGCATTGGCGTGTCCGGCCAGCCAGGCAAAAGTCGTGGGTGAGAAAGTTTGAACTTTCAGCCAATTGAACAGCATATAAGCTATATGCATAAGAACAATGCGTTGGGATCGCATTTCCGCCGGACTTCATACTGTATAATGTTCTTTTCCGCTGTATACCTTCCTTGAGGTATATGGATATAATTACTATTGTATGTCCAGGTTAAAAACTTTGGAAGAAAACACTCCGCCATGATTGGCCAGGGAGAACATTTTCACCACACTACACGTGGCCGTACCGCTCACCACACCACACGTGGCCGTACCGCTCACCACACCACACGTGGCCGTACCACTCACCACACCACACGTGGCCGTACCGCTCACCACACCACACGTGGCCGTACCACTCACCACACCACACGTGGCCGTACCACTCACCACACCACACGTGGCCGTACCGCTCACCACACCACACGTGGCCGTACCACTCACCACACCACACGTGGCCGTACCACTCACCACACCACACGTGGCCGTACCACTCACCACACCACACGTGGCCGTACCACTCACCACACCACACGTGGCCGTACCACTCACCACACCACACGTGGCCGTACCGCTCACCACACCACACGTGGCCGTACCGCTCACCACACCACACGTGGCCGTACCGCTCACCACACCACACGTGGCCGTACCGCTCACCGTTTGCCGCTGGCTCGTGCAGGAAACGTGCACCAGCTGCTCGGGCACTGGCACCCGGATCGGAGACGAGACGTGCACGTGGTGCGACGGCACCGGCTCCAGGAAGTGCACGTGGTGCTCCGGCTCCGGCATGAAAACGTGCAAAACGTGCAACGGACAGCGCTACCTGCGCTGCTATGTCGAACTGCGCATCACCTGGTGAGAGAAAACCGAGCTCAGCACCGGTCACATCCTGACGAAAACCGAGCTCAGCGTCGGTCACATCCTGACGAAAACCGAACTCAGCGCCGGTCACATCCTGACGAAAACCGAGCGGAGCGTCGGTGACATCCTGACGAAAACCGAGCGCGGCGTCGGTCACATCCTGACGAAAACCGAGCGGAGCGTCGGTGACATCCTGACGAAAACCGAGCGCGGCGTCGGTCACATCCTGCTCCTAGCACCGTGCGTCAATGGATTGTACTTGTTTTCATGTACATATAGTGAGCGCAGCTTGGGCCAGACTGGAATATAATGGCTTATGACAGGCCGCACTGACGTCCTGGTATTGCCGCCGATGGAAGGCCGTACGGGCGTCCTGGTATTGTTGCCGATGGAAGAATAACTGATCAATGACACGACCGGTCGATATTGCCGGACCATATTGAGCACGTGATGCTGCATGAAACAAATGTTGCTGGTGTTCTACTTTGCAACATGAAGCCAGACAGGCTTTGACTAGCGTGCAACTGATTAGTTAATTAACTATTATGCCAGTAAACAGCAGTATTACTTTTTACTGCGACTCGAATCCCTCAATTGTCCCATCGAACACTGCATTATCCATCCGACCCCTCAAGCTGCATGACCTCTACAGTCGATGCGCCCCCACCCAACATCCGACCCCTTCGCATTAACTCGCTGTCCTTTTACTGGCGCCCTGCCCCCTCACGTACCTTTGAACACCCTGTGGGGTGTCGTTTTGTGTACTTTTGGGGTGGCTCAAGCCACTCCAACCTTCTCTTAAACCGTCCCAATAAGGATTTGAGCCATCCCAATGGCTTTGAAGAAGAAATTAACCATTAGAGCAACAGTGCACATTGCAAGCATGTCCAGACATGATTAACAGTCCTTATTGTCTTACTTACGTGTCCTCAGTGCGGTGCACATATGTGTGTGTATATATATATATATATATATATATATATATATATATATATATATATATATATATATATATATATATATATACATACATATATACATGTATACATATATGTATATATATACATATATACATATATACATATATACATGTGGTCTAGGGGTAAGATGCTCGTCTCACAATCGAAAGGTTGTGGGTTCGAGTCTCACCTGTCGCTACCCTTCGCCCGCGACCAATCGGCGTGAGAGATTGGCGACGTTACATGACTCAACGGTTGACGTGTCGTAAAACCAATAGCCAACCATACATATATACATATATACATATATGTATATATATATACATATATACATATATGTATATATGTATATATATATATATATATATATATATATATATATATATATATATATATATATATATATATATATATATATATATATATATATATATATATATATATATATATATATATATATATATTTATTTATATATATACATATGGATATTCTTAGTAATTAACCCTTTAACCGCTGTGTTTTGATATCATTACTGGAGTTATCATTACTCCGCCAACATGACTAAGGCGATTGCTAAGCCTAGCATGACTAAACCAATGACAGTTACAGCCAATCAAAGAATAATTGTTAAGCTGTCTCTTGCAGCCAGACATGAACAGCTAACACGTGTGATCATACCATTAAGTTGTGGACACAATTAGCGACCCTGCGGAACAATTTTGACGATCATACTTGCGTATGCTATATTTTGTAAACAATGCAGACCGACCAAAATAATGGAAAGCTGCCATTGTATTCAGAGTTCGAAAATCTTGTTCACCCGCAGTGGTCAAGTTCAGCTGTATTCGTGAATGGAGAACACATCTCTATATGGCACATGTATAATTTTTTTCCGAACTGGCATGCGAGTGTCGCAAAACACTTGGCTAGTCTTATGCTTCGCAATTGGTAAGTACCTAACACATCACTGTCCACACGATGCATCATCTTCCTTCAACGACTTGAAGCTAGCAATCCTCGCTCGTCGTGTGACAACAGTTCGTTCGTTTTCTGGTTACATGGGTACGTAAGTATAGGGTCCGTATAAGGTCTTACTCGACTGTGGCGAGCGATCCACACAGGGAAATGACTGTGTGGGACGCGTTTGCCACATACCGCGCGGTGATACTGCCGTTGAATTTAGCGAAGTGGTGTAGTCGGAATTCAACAAGCTTAGACTATCGCATGCGCAAGTGGAGGCATGCTGGAAACGGGAGGCAAAGAACAAGATCTTCCTGTCAGTGCTGGCCTTTTGATACCGTAATATGATTCATATTTTGTGTTCTTGGTATCTGCCGTTGTCAAGCAGTGCGCTTCATATACGACCAAGACATACCATCTTTCGTGTTTGTGCTCAGAACGGGTTTCCAGGTTCCTGCCCACATCCATCACACCATATGCTTTCGAACATCTGCGCCATCCCAATCATTGTCATAAAGCGACAGCTCTGCTTTGAGCGGCGCTCTGACCCCGCCCGCTGTGACGTCAGGAGGAAGCACGACGACACGGCCGTGGTGGAGAAAACGTCGCTGCCCGACAAGCTGATCAAGTCTGTGGACGGCCAGGTGGCCTTCCGCGACGAGCGGCCTCGGGTGGCTCCCGTGGCCGGCTTCCTGGACCCGCAGATCGGCGAGGCGTCGCAGGACCTGGTGCAGAAGCACAGCACCAAGTGGCCGTCGGAGCGCATCATCATGCAGGTGTGTGACGCGGCTCCCTGGCCGGCGGCCGGCGTCAGCCACAGGTGTGTGACGCGGCTCCCTGGCCGGCGGCCGGCGTCAGCCACAGGTGTGTGACGCGGCTCCCTGGCCGGCGGCCGGCGTCAGCCACAGGTGTGTGACACGGCTCCCTGGCCGCCGGCCGGCGTCAGCCACAGGTGTGTGACGCGGCTCCCTGGCCGGCGGCCGGCGTCAGCCACAGGTGTGTGACGCGGCTCCCTGGCCGGCGGCCGGCGTCAGCCACAGGTGTGTGACACGGCTCCCTGGCCGGCGGCCGGCGTCAGCCACAGGTGTGTGACGCGGCTCCCTGGCCGGCGGCCGGCGTCAGCCAACAGCAGTGCTCAGTAATCACGTGGTGTTGCGCGGCAAGGATCGGATTTCACCACTTGGCTGGTTGCGGGTGGTTTTGTTCACGGCCACGGCCGGGATATTGGCTTTGCCTGGGGAGTACGTCGGTGCTTACATGCACCAACCTTCGTGACATTGAACATAAACACAAACATAAATGTAATACGTAACATTACGTAAACGTAACAAATATTTAACGCCAGCCGTGATATTCACCTGTTCTGTCAGTGCCACTGTTCAACATGGACTGTGATGTTCATATGTTCTGTCAATGCCACCGTTCAACAGGGACTTAATTTAGTAATCATATTCAGATGTAGAACTGTTATTTTGGGGGAGATGGTATATTTGGACGATTCCGGTCCAAATATATTCCTGACCGGTCTGTAGTCAGGATTAGCAATAGATCTAACAGCGCAAGCAAGTCGATATGGAAACCAACGCCTTCGATATCGCATTATTTTATTAATTCTTTGAACGATCTCTACGACGATCGCTTCTTTGGGTGTTGAGGATGAAATGGAAACGTCATGTCAGAACAGCAACGGAAAATAACTCAAACACAGGAAGCTCGCTGCTCCGTTATCACGCGCATTCATGAATTTGAGTTCCTCTGTCAGAGGCAAATAAGCGATCTCAGCGTTGGGGATGGGAAGGAGAGAGGAACATGTTTTTTTCAAAGTCGTCTTTCATGCAGCGTCCGATGCGGTAGTGGCAAAGCTCACGCGTAGTCGGTTAGATAGCACTTCCTGCTCCCAAGCCGGCTGTGTTTGCGCTTAAGTCACTCAACCTAACACGGTCGCCGTTGGTTTCAGCGTCAGAAAGTGCAAATCGTGCCCGTCAGTACTGTGGAGTACACACTGGACGGCAAGGAGGCGACGTTCCACATCTACGGCGACCAGAACAAGGTGTACTTCCCCGACTACCCGTCGCAGTGCTGCGGCTGCTGCGGCTGCTGCGTGCTGATGTAGCCGCCAGACGTGTCACGTGACCAACGGCCAGCGCCGGCCGCCTATTGGCCAGCCAGTCAGTTAATTAATGACTTACTAGCCGATCTAGTCGAGGTGACTCCGCGCGCAGAAAACAGGATTGCGCGGCGTGTAGAATGTATCGATTTTCCGCGTCCTTGCAGAGGAACTCTGCCCCGACAAGTTTTCCATGTGACATGAGGAAGCTGATCACATGGTTGGCATGTTCTAGATGCCCCTGTGGCGTACATAATTATATACCCCCATGGGCTCATCGGTGCTATCCACTGGGGCGAGGGTGAGGATGGAAGACATCTTCATTCCACACCAACATTCCCATAATGTTGTTGCGTTCCTAGGATTTCTTGGAAATTGCGCGTTTTCACTGTTCGAAAAGGCACTTCTGGTCCAAAATGCAATTCAGGATTTCCTTTCATTACACCCCTCGCGCACACCCGCTCTAAAGGGTACAGAAATTACGCCGTTCATGGCCACAGACTGGATCATGGAGGAAAAGTCAGTTCCTCCCTCCCCTCCTCTGACCAAGTTTCTCCATCAAGCATAGGGCACCTTTTTGTTACATCGGTTATGTTGCTTTCTCTCGATTGCCAAATTACCCCATGGTCTTAGACCGCGTGTTTTCCCAGGTGGTGCTATTGCCATTTACGGGGGCAAGGGTTAAAAGTGTACTTAGCTTTTTGCAAGTGTATGAGGTGCTTTCAGGCTGCTTCCCATGGACAAATCGGAAGTGGACGGGTCAGAAAATGGCTGGTACTGCCAAGCTAAAAGGTGCATTTTCTGCGATGAATTCGCTTCCCAAGGTCATAGAAAGTCGCCAGTCTTCCACGGTGACTGGTGGCTGGTGATGAAATGTATCGAGCTGTAGCTAAGTCCCAAGCTCGTGGCCTTCTGTTCGCAAACAAAAGCAGCATTATTGGTACCATCGAGCCTCCGAGAGATAGCAATTTGGTTAAGCCTCTTCTCATGCAAGACTGACCTGATGTTTACTTTCACATGAATGGCGTTCTCTAGCCCGAAATTGCCGGCGCTTACCTATATCCAAGGAGATGACCGGGGAAGTTATTTCCGAGTGATTTGCTATTAGCTCGCTCATTTGTTGAAAACAGGAGCGTGCAGTTTTTATAGCTTTATAGTGCTATGGTTGTCCGTATATCTATATGAATGCATATTATATCCGAAATACTTTCAATATGGATACTTCTGGTAAAGCAGACGAACTAAATGTTTGTATTAACGAATGAATTAATACAGAGCACATATTTTAGGTACACGGGTAGGAATTGTAATTTGAGAACTACCAGATGAGGTTTGAACCTTTTAACTGTCAAGCGAGCACCTTTGGCTTGTCGGGGATGAAGCTCTTATATTTTGGACTTCTTGAACTTGAATAGAGGGTTCTGCTCGGTTGACTTAGCTGAGTTTGTCAAGCACAAAAAGTGCACACGTACGAAGAGTGCCTTTTTGTACCGCTAATTATAATAAGCTACTTATTTTCTCGACAATCTATGCATTTGCCTTTTACCTGTTATAACAGGAGGCTGAAATTATGTTCATGGGTGCTCGTGCACCTATTCTCAAGCCAACGTTCGGCGCAAATTTGAACACCAGGTCCCCGGGTATGCAGAGCCACTGGCGGATCCAGGGAGGGACCATTCCGGCCATGGCCCCCCCGAAGCGCTTAAAAGGGGGCCATAGTGTCTTTGGCCCCCCCGAAACCAACAGAAGTCAACTAAATTAAAATGAGGTTATTAGGAATGAACCTCTGCCGAGGTTAAAAAATAGCGTCTGGATGAAAGAATCTCCAATCTTAAAGGGATTTTTTTTTAAATAGTTGTTTGGAAGCCAGTATGGTAGCATAGTAGATTCTGACACACATCGATGGTTCCATGCTGCTCAAGTTCTGCTTACAGCAAGAGTTGACAAAATCTGATCCGCCAGTGTGTACACGTGCACGAACGTTGACGTGGTACAGGACGTTGAGCGTGAACGTGAACGTTTTGGTAACAAGAACAAAAATCCGGTACCATAGAAACGGCGGTGGTAGGCTGGGGCCCCTACACTGGAAATTATGTTGTCAATTATTATTTTAATTTTAATTTTATTTAAATTTTAATTATTATTTGAAAAAATGTGCCCCTTTGCCAAATGGTTGTCGAAATCCAGTGCTTTTAACCAAAAATATTGGGAGAATGGGCACCCTCCAAATCCGTTCGACGCCCCCCCCTGATGCAATTTCTAGGTACGCCACTGGGGAGGGGGGAGGGGGCCGACGCCGAAAATCGAAAGTTGGCCCCCCCAAACCGGTGGGCTAGATCCGCCAGTGTGCAGAGCCAGTATAAATTAATGATATGACGCAATGCGGATTTTTAAGTAGGAAATGATTCCGATTGGTAGAAAACCGAACCCAATAGTGAGTGAACCTGGTTATTGGACCTGTGTCACAGACCGTGATTTTGGACCCACCTTGGGGGCTCTGACATGTTTGTCACTCCGATGCGCCTGGCCTCTGGCATGATCGCTTCACTGTTGTGATCGGTGATAGTGGAATCGTCGCTTGTTGGATTTATGGGGCAGATGTGTGTGGATAATGGCGGTCTGGGCTTATTATGAGCTGTTGAGAATGAAATCAGTGGCGTACCTGCGAACATTGTGTTGTTCTATCACATGTTATTATGTGATGGATAGGTCTTACATCACGACTACATGCATTGTTGCTTGTACACCACGAGTCGAATTGATGACTCGTTTTTTAGGACTGTGGAGTCCTAAACTATTTTCTGGACCAAAGCTGATTGCGTCACTAACTTCGTGACGCTTCTACCAAGCGTAACTGAATCGCGCGTCGCAAGACCCTCGGAGTCGATGGTTTCCCTCTCCAAGTCAAGAAAACAGATTGTATGTCTAGCAGGTTGCCCGGACAACGATTGTAGTGCAGAATGTGATGGAAATTTGTACATACATTTTCAATGTACTAATGCTGTTGTCTTTTGGTTTGAATGGATCGCGTAGCGACTTTAGCTACATAATATAATAACAAATTCTTGCAAGCTGCACACATAGAGTCGTCAAACCACCGAGCCATAGAACCATAGACCTAAGAGAATGCGGACCGCGAGCGTCACACATCCACCTGTTACCCAGTAGTCATCCTGATCTTTCTGATGGTCTGGGTATAGGATGTGGGCCTACCCAGTCCAGTAAATCATTATCTTACCCTGGTAGTTGCAGAGGCTCCTATGGCATTTAAAGAGAACCCTCTGGGAATCCCTTTCAAATTTACAGAGGACCCTCTACTACGTGATTTACTACCTACTAATTATTAGAGAATCCATTTAAAGTCGTACTTATAAGTTATAATGGGCCTATCTGACCATTAAAAAACCATTTGCCAGTCACAAAGCTCTTCTTCGATAGTGCCATAGGGCACCTTGGCAGTTCCATGGGGTACTTAAAATTTCAATCTCAGGCCCTTAAAAGTTACAGATGGCACATGGGGGTTACGGAGAAACCATAAAAGCTACAGTGGACCACCAAAAGTTACACAGTTTATTCTGAGTTACCGAAGGCCCTCTGACTGCACATGAATGCTCATCGGCGGAATCCAAGACCCTTGAATTGCGTATGTGAGGGCACGAGTAGGGTCGGGGATGGGGTGACGAAGGACCTCGGATGCGGCCATCCAAGATGCTAACTAAAGCTGGCAACAATGAGCAACACCCGAGGAGGGTCGGGGATGGGGGTGGCGAGGGGCCTCGGACGCAGCCATCCAAGATGCTAACTAAAGTTGGCAACAGTGAACAACACCCGAGGAGGGTCTGGAATGGGGGTGGCGAAGGGCCTCGGACGCAGCCATCCAAGGTGCTAGCTAAAGCTGGCAAAAGTGAACAACACCCGAGCTTTTAAAACCTCCACCTCAATGTCAGACGGTGTTATTTGTCACATCTGATATCATTCGAGAACTCCGAAATACACTTCTGTGACAAGCGCGCTCGGATGATTAGTGTACCCTCGAAGAATATAGTTACAATTTATGTGACTATCGCCATGAAATGCTACGCAAATTTCATCTATTAAAGTTTCTTTCATTGTCACTCATACTGAGGCATTGCAAATAGGGGGGGAGGAGTGATTTTTAGAGGCATGCCGGGCCATAAAGGTCATCTGCGCCGCCTTTAAAGCGAGTGCGTTTTGCAAGCAAATCTAAGGCAAGTGCATTTACGCTAAGGTAGTCTTACGTTCTTGCGTATGTGACGTTAAGGTGCTGAAAGCCAAGCTGGACGAGGGACATCTCCGGGATATTTAGATGATGTTAGTTTTAATTTACTCCTCCGCAAGACAAGCTGTAGTTGGGATGGGGGAGGGGTGACGAGAAAATTGATTTTTCCCGGGGTGCTGGCATTAGCCTAGTTTTGTCGAAGAACACCGAGGGATCTTTACCATGCGGAAAATGAGGTAATTGTCCACACCGCTCATCACGCCGGCCGCCGCTGGTTAGTTGTTAGTAATGGGCCAGTAGAAGCGTGCTTTCATGCTATTGCAAGCATTGCTACTGTACAATTTTGCCTTGTGTAGCTCTAGCCTGGTACTCCTTCATTTGTCGCGCCGCCGTCCGCCACCGATGATCCGGCCGGACGCCAAACCAGTCTCTCAGCTGTGGAGGGCCGCCAACGCCACAGCAACCGGCATATTTTCACATGTGGAACGTTATGCGATGTGCCTGCCATGGTTCCACCACCATTGGTGTTGAGTCGGATAGATCACCTCAATGTTTTTTTTTAAACTTCAACATTATGCCCATGGGCGTTGCATGGAAAGAATGCACCCACCAACGCGAGTACAATTTTATCATAACGGAGCCGATGGTGCTTGGCATTGATCAAAGGGGAGATTTATTTGCATTTGGGAGCTCGACTCCACCCCCCCCCCCCCCCTCCTCACACAAACCGTTTCCACTATTAACCCCAAGGCCTATATGCGCACCACAGATCGAATTGAGGTTAAGCTGTTTGAGCCCCGTCCCCCAATCGTAGGAGAACAATTCGACCCCTGGTATTGATTTACACACATAGGAAAGAGCAGATCTCTGGCCCATTCGGTCATAGTTTTTGCGGAAAAGCCTGAGAGAGGGACAATTTGTCACCTCCACCTCGCCAGTTAGCGTGTTAATCATTGGAGTACCGCCATTGATTACGGCGAAACTTCATCCCTGCCATGCACCGTACCCCAGCGAAATATTCCATCCACACATGCGAGCCAGAAATCAATGAGTGCCTTACCACCGACTTTCAGATTGGAGGAGGAAACCACGCTTCCAAGTAGCTCTATGCAAAAATTGTTCCATGGGTAGGCACTTCTGAGCCAAAAGCGACGCGGTGAAATGTGTCCGACCTCATACTACTATATGTATTAATGTAGCTGATAAGTCTATCCTTGAAATGAGAGGGTGGATGGGTGAAAAGCATGCCAAATGGTATCCAATGGCATCGCTTAAAAAGCATTGCATACGAATATATGTTTGTAGTAAATGATGTCGCTTAAAGACGCTTATGCGCGTGACGCTCTCTCATATTTTATTCCTGCATAAACATGATTCCACATGACTCAATGATATGAAACGAGATCCGACGGTATTTTTTATCTCTCCCTCATATATGGCCTTTCTGGTCCGCCCGAGGGGACACTCAAATTTCCACTACTTTTTATTCATACTCGTTCGGATGGGGTCAAATTGACCCTCCCCACCTGAGGTTTCCCAGAACTAGCGGGAAACGGCGTCGCAAAGCGCTGCGAAAACTTGAACGTCTGTAGATTGGTTGGTTGGTTATTAGAGTTGAGGACGCATCGACCGGGATTCATCATTTAGCGTCCACAAGTTTGACCTTGAACCTGAGCTGGAAGGTCACCAGCTGACTGAGCCTCAGCAAAATTAACCGATGCCATTCGAAGGGTGTTGTCGGCCGCAACATGCTCACTCTCCCTGTCGCCTCTGGAATGTCCGGCTCAAGATCTGACGGGGTCAAATTGCTCAGCCGATTGTGTGGCGATAGGCGATCCACCCGAGCGTGTGTCAACACGCGCACCGGACGGGGTCCAGACGGGGGGGGGGGGGGGGCAGGAATCCGCCCACTCCTACTGTTTTTTGACGATATATCATAAACAGGCAGGGATATTGCAATGCAATCTTGCGACTTTGTTGAAAATCAACTCACCCAGTGAGTTTCTTTCCAATCCGTTGGTAAATATAGGAGTTGTGGTGTGCAGAGTCGACTGACTGGCCGCCAACTGCCCAGCGCTCGAGGTTTGGTCGGCGCGGCGGTGCGGTGTGCCGGCCGTCCTCAATCCTATTGGACCCTGAACACATTAAACCAGGCTCGACCAATGTATGCTGCAGAAAGACCACTACAGCTGTAGCCTCTCCTCCAAATTGTGTCCTTTCATCAGTAGTTTCCTAGATTTTAGGAGCGCGGGAGACAATTCGCCCCCTCCCTTCCGGTTCGCATTACGAGACCCCCGGTGCACGTGTTAAATAAAAGGACATTCTCGGGCAACGCGGTACCGTGACCTCCCGATTTATCAGTCAGTTCGAGTTCCGGCCGGGTTATTCGACCATGGCCGGAAGCGATGCAGCCCGGCCGACCCACATCTGGCGTAGAACAGCGTCACAGCGACCGCATGCAAGTGGAGGTGCAAACTCACGTCAATCGCCCATGAGGGAACACAGGCAGCCACGCATTGAACGCATTGGAAGGCGTTCGTGATAGCCATTTGTCACTCATTTTAACTCATGTTAGTCTTTTCCATCAGGATCTACGTCACTAGAATCGGCGTGTAGTGACGTCACGGTCACGTCGGGGACCCGTGGCCCAGTTCGAACATGTGTATGCACCTCTGGCCTTCGATCCCAGACATGGGCAGCGACGGCCCGGCATTCATTCGAGAGGCAGCTCGCCGCCGCCAGGCAGACAGAATCTGGGGAATTCCAAGATATATCGACCAAATATTGTTCAATTTTGCATGCCCAAAATTTGCCCATCGGATAGATAATCATGGCCTACACACCCGAACCAGTTTTAGCTCTATTTGAATACTTTCCGGAGTGATATCCTCCGGCAATGTTTCTAGGTCAAACAACCGTAGCTTTGATGGTGTATATCTCATCGATACAAACAGAAAGTGTGACATATTATGCATCTTTGTGAAGGAGTATAAAATATGACCTAACTAAAATTGAAAATATTTCTTATATTTGACCTCGTGCCCGCATGGCCTTTCGCTACCTGAAGCCCATCAAAATGCATAAATTTCGCAACTGAATTAAGAGCAGACATGATTGGCCCGCGACAGGAAAAGTGCGTTTTTTCTCCTACATATCCGATATCACTGCCAATTCTTCATGACTTGCGAGTTTGCGCTTTTCGGGATGAACGAATTTCGTGGAAGTTTTGAGGAAAGTTTCGCGTGAGAATGAGTAGGTGCATAGACACGAAACTTGCATAGACAGTACCTTCTAATACATCTGTGTGCATATCTCGTGCAAATTTTAAGTCAAGGTCATCATGAAAGTGGAACGGGTCAAAAGAACAATGTTCTGTAACAGCGCACACTACCCAACCAGGCCCCAAATTGCGAAATCACCGACTACACAACAGCGCTACACCTGCACGCTGTCAGACGCCGGGCTCTGACAGGTCGTATAAACAAACTCTGCAAAATTCCGCACATCAACCACAGATGCAGATAAGCGTTGCACGGTCGCGCATACCAAGTAGGTCATCGAACACCTGCAAGCTATCAAACGCCGGTCACTGACTGGCGTATTATAATCAAACACTGCACATTTTTCACATCAATTACAGACGCAGAATAGCGCTGCACGGCTGTTCATACCAAGTGGATTACTCACGCATCGGTCCTCTTTATTCCTATCAAATAAACTCCGGAGAGACACCAGACGCTGTCAGCTCACATTAGCCAGGCGCGCGTCGGCCTCCTTGTTGGTATAAACACCCAGGATTCAGCACATCAATTACACTTATGCGTTGTACACTTGCTTTCACCTCTGCACCAGACTAGAGGTCAAAGAACAGCCTTTTCCGGTAGTATAAATACACAGTCGTATAAATACCCTGACACAGGACCCTCGAGAGGGGCAGACCACCACCAGACGCCGACCTGCGAACATCGCTGCCGCCGAACGCCATCCGGCGACTACTACATCGTGACCTGGCTTGGCATGGGGACGGACCGTTAGACGACGAACAGAGAGCTGGGGTTTTAATCAAGTGTGGTTGTTTCAAGAAGGCTTGTGTGTGATAATAACAACGTAAGGTCCTGGACTACTACCGCGGTGTTTTAAGGACAGTGAAACGAGAAGTGATGGGCAATCGCTACCTACAGCAAACGCCGTCTACATCTTCTGCCACACCCCTAGCGCCAGCCGAGGTAACCCGTTTGCCTCAGTGTTCCATTCCCCGCGTGCAGTGGTCAACTCACTACCTGTACCTCAACGAGGACTGCACATCGGCGCGTATCCGTCCCTATCGAACCGAACGCCAAGACAGGTCAATGGATATCTACCACGAATTTGGACTATCTCGCCCACGGCAGTTGTACCTGCTGAGACATCTTAATCCCAGTAGCCGAACTACGGGCCGCTTACTCCACCATTCAAGACCGCCTCTGCAATTATCGCCGAAAATATTGGGAATCCCCACGTCGAGACGACATTTCTGCCCGTACCACACGAACACGGCCATCCTATACTGTTTTCAGTGTAGATGTTGCCACTCTGTGGTTGTGACCTAACCACTACATCCACACTCCGCTTTCATCGTTGTACCTGCCCACCTTGCCTGCATCACTGCTGTGGCTTCGACACAGCAACCCCGGACACTTACCAACTCCTGATCCTGCAACTCGGAAAGGAAATTTTCGATTATTGTCAAAAAGGCCCACCACGAACAACCCGACCCGAAGAGCTAGCGCCACCTCCCTACTCGTTCCACACTGCTCAACCGGAAGTCCCATCGCTCCTCAACGACTTCGACACCACGGACGTCACCGACGCCGGATCCAGGGACGACAGGACCACGGAAGCTGCCAAGTTTGTGTAAACTGCACCGTGGCACCAACGGAACTCGGCTCGTGCGCCCATACGAGCCACGGACGCTGTCGACTGCACTCACCTTGTTACCGGTTGGTACCAGAGTGTACAGTAAAATACCCCTAAAAATTATACTAAAACCGTTCCTAACTGTTTAAAATTTTATGTTGATAATTTCGTTGTTAATTGGTTCGACTTGTCGATGGCTCCTTTCCTAACCGATGTGCTAAGTCAAAGCAAAAGATTCGATGGCCAGAACTCTGATGGATTAAGAACATGGGTCGACACAGTAGACGAGGTGTTTAGATGTAGTGGTGGAAATGGAAAAAAATGGCCATCTTGATTGACGACTCTTGGTCGGTGCCGCCAAACGCCAGTATATTAGAAGCGTGGATAATGGGCCACGCCCCCAGTCATGGCACGTACTAAAGCAAGAGATGACAGAAAGATTTGCCGGCACACATGACCTCAGAACTGTACAAGAGCAGCTAAAAAGGGTTAAACAAACGAAAAATGAGACTTTCGAACAGTACGTGGAGAGGATCAACCTTCTCGCCCACAAATTATACTCTGGTACCGAAGTCGACTTGGCCTCATATTCAAGCTCGACTTTCCGGAAATTTCATCGATGGCCTGTACGATAGACGCATACAAGTGTCACTGATCCGTAAACATCCCGCCACCCTTGAACAAGCCGTAACCACAGGAGAAAAAACGCAATCTCCAATAATTAGTAGATTTGCATACCAAAGATCACGAACCAATGGATATTAGCGCCATTGCCACGCATGTTACAGACCATCTCTCCGGACAGATCTCTCAGCTAACAGACGTAGTATCGAATTTAGCCTCACGAGTAGATCAAGTTGCACAGGCTCCTCAGCAGCACTCACAACCACCACAGGTGAGATCGCAACCGCCGACACAATACCGGAGGCACCTCAAGGAACCACCCCCGGAATTCACACCGTCCCACGTGTACCAATCGCGACCACCCAGGCAGTATGCTCCGCCGCCGAACGACCAATACCAGAACCTCGGAAGAACTCCCACAGCACCGAACTCCCCCAGAAATTCGTAGACGGACGGCGGAAGGCAGACCCATCTGCAACTATTGTAATTTCCCAGGACACATCCAGCGCATGTGTCGGTTGGTTATTGGGGCTTTAGGGGCGCATCGACTGCAGAGGTCATGCAGCGCCCATAACGTCGTCAATCATATCAAGTATTTAAAGGCGAAACTGATTAACTCTACCAAATGTCACATTATCAAATATATTGTCATGGCCTACATCATAACCATCCTGGTCTTACCACATACATGTCATCGTATTAGTGGGGCGTAGTATACCACAGAAAACTTAACCTTTGCAAGGAAGCGGAAGCGGAATAGCTGTCCCCCAGCGCATGTGTCGAAAAAGGGCTTATGAGATGTCTCATCCCCAGCCCCCGCAGCCGAGAATTTCGGGAAACTAGAGAGGTCCCAGACCGACTCACCGACCGTGTCCGAACAACAAGCTTCCGTCTGTCAGGCAAGCGAAAATTGCCCATTTGTAGACATTTGTATAGGCTCCCAACCCTTTCGATCACTTCTTGATACTGGTGCGCAATTTTCTCTTGTTGCCGAACATTTCCTGATCCTGTGCGATCCAAACCTAGTCAAACCGATGGAGCAGAAGAAAAACGTGTCACTCATCTTTGCCTCGGGTCATAAATTGCCCATATCAAAATGTGTGAAGATACGCATTACTCTGGGAAAAGTACGCATGTACCACGATTTCTTTGTGATACCCAATTTCGGTCATGACATGCTCCTCGGAGTAGATTTCTTAACAGCACTGATAGCTCGGCTCGATTTGGAAAAGCAGACACTCACCATTGGAAAGACTGTGCACCCGCTCAAAACGAAACCAGAACTGAAGCAGACCGAAGTATTCCTGGTCAGAATGTCCGATGATATTCAAGTCTTCCCCCGCTCAGACATCCAAGTCAAATGTCATATAGCAAAGCAGAGGACCCCAGGATAAAATTGTGTAGTATCCCAGTTGGCCACCTCCCCGTGTTTTGAAGATGAACCCGGAGTACTATTGCCCAACGCCGTTGTGAAAATGTTCAAAAATAAACACATCCCATGGACCATTGTCAACGAGACGGGTCGTATCTTACACTTTAGAAAAAGTCAAGTGATAGGGGTTGCATCAAAATTCTCGGAGAGCGAAGTCGAAGAGAAAGCCGCTATTTCGTCTGTCACCTAGCCAGCCGACATGCCATATTCAGCTCATGACAAATTGAACGCATCTAATTTGGATCACATTCCTGAACTCCAAAGGGAGCAAATGAGCGAAGCCCTCTCCAGAAACCTTGATGTTTTCGTGCAAAAAGCCATAGAATTAACAATGACCGATGCAACGGAGATGAGAATCAACAATCAAGACCATCCGCCAATTGAGCATAAAAACCGTGTCGTCTGTCCTTGGCACACCGTCAAATATTGGATGACCAAATTCAGGAAATGTTGGATGCCCGAATTATACGTAGAAGCAACTCCCCTTGGTTATCGCCGGTCATTGTAGTACCCAAAAAGGACAAAGCGTACCGAGTATGTTTGGATTTTAGGAAATTAAATGCTGTCACTATTGTTCCTGCTCCTAGTATTCTCGTTGCGGATGATATTGTATTATCCCTAGGGAAATCGATGTTCCGAAGCAGTTTAGACATAAAAGCCGGATTCTGGCAAATACCCATCGCAGAGGAAGACCGAGAGAAGACCGCCTTTGGAACCGATGCAGGCATATTTCAACACAATAGTATGTGCTTTGGCTTATCAGGCAGCCCAACTGTTTTCCAAAATCTGATGAACGCTGCTCTTGGTGATGTTCGACAGTTTGCCTTGGCCTTCATTGACGATATCATTGTCTTCAGTAACACTTGAGGAGCATGTGCAACACTTAGAAATAGTGTTTGACCGATTGCGAAAAGCGAATCTTAAGTTGAAAATTTCCAAATGTGACTTCTTACATGATAAACTGAATTTCCTCGGACATATTATTTCGAATGACGGAATATCAGCAAATCCCGAGAATGTTCAAGCCGTACAGTCGATGCCAGCCCCGACTACGGTCCGTCAGGTCAGAAGCTTTTTAGGCATGGCCTCCTATTACCGGAAGTACGTTCCCGAATTCAGCAAAATCGCAAGACCCCTGACGGTAATGACAAAGAAAATGCAAAATGTACATAGACCCCCGAAGCGCAACAGGCTTTCGATACCTTGAAGCATAGCTCAGTCACAGCCCCAGCGTTGGCTTATCCGGACATCTCCAAGCCTTTCAAACTGCATACCGACGCCTCCCAATACGCGCTAGGCGCTGTACTTACTCAAGAGCAGGATGGTCAGGACCGAGTCATGCAGTATGTGTCGCACCAATTTTCAGATGCACAGCAAAAATGGCCAACATCGAACGCGAAGCATACGCGATCATTTACAGTTTAGGTAAAGTCCGCCATATTGTAGTAGGAACACAGCTGGCCGTATATACAGATCACAAGCCGGTGAAACACCTGTTCTGAAATGAAATGAAAAACCCACGCATACAACGTTGGCTATCATGTTAGGCGAATACGGATGCAAAATTGAGTACATTTCGGGACCACAAAACCACACTGCCGATGTGATGTCACGCCTCACGAACGCGCCCATAGCCGGAGACCTAGCAGACAATAAACACTTAGATTGGAAAGGCCCTGATGAGGAAATTAACGTAGTCGACAAGGCATACCAGTCAGAATCCAATTCCGAAGGTGAGGAGATGATACCCGCCCAGACGAACAACACAAACCCCACTTTGCCTAGCCTACCCGACCTAAAAAATGGCGCCATTAGCAGATGAAGAACTGGAGACTATTCGATCAAAATTGAACGAAGAAAACCCCTAATTTTCGGTTAGGTACTGTGTAAGATGACTTACTATACCATTTAGAAAAAGGAACGAAAACGCGCCCGCAAACTCGAATGCAACTGGTGCTGCCCATTCCCTTCAGGAAACCAGTGTTAGAGTGCATGCACGATGGCTTTTTCGGAGAACATTTGGGAATTGAGAAAACTATAGACAAAGTAACAAAATCATATTATTGGACAACTATGTTAAAAGACGTCAAACCATACGTGCAAACTTGCGAAACTTGTAACAGGAGAAAACTCGGGAAAGAAAAGCGTTCCATGCAAGACATGCCAATGCCTCGATACCCAATTGATATTATCGGTATCGACACTTGTGGTCCATTTCCTATTTCGGACAGCGGCAACCGCTACGTCTGCACCATAGTAGACCATGTCAGTGGTTGGCCAGAAGCTTGGGCTATTCCAGACAAATCCGCGGAAACCATTGCCAAATTAATCCTGAAAGAATTCCCTCCCCGACACGGTTGTTCCAACATGTTACTTAGTGATCAGGGCACCGAATATTGCAACGCTATTATGGATCTAGTATGCAAGGAATTGGGAGTAACGAAACTTCGCACATCAAGTTACCATGCTCAAACCAATGGCTTAATCGAGAGGTTTCATAAAACTTTGAACGAAATGATTTCAAAACAAATCAGCGAAAACCAAAATCAATGGGACAAAGTTGTTTAGCCGCTTAC
This sequence comes from Ashinkailepas kermadecensis, assembly GCA_034440615.1. Lineage (NCBI taxonomy): Eukaryota > Metazoa > Arthropoda > Thecostraca > Neolepadidae > Ashinkailepas > Ashinkailepas kermadecensis. The sequence goes on along the minus strand of JAOTOM010003920.1, from coordinate 104,345 downwards.
CGAGTGAGCAAGCACGAATCCACGAACCATTCTCCCTTTGTAATCATGTACGGAAGAGATGCCCGAGTTCCCATAGACACCTTCCTACAACCTCGTGTTCGTTACGCAGGAGAGGATTACGTCGCCCAAACTTTTGAATTTTTGCACAACGCCTTCCAGGACGTAGTTCAAAATCGTCAACAGTCCCGAGATCACAACAAAGCATTGGATGACAAAAATGCTCAAGCGTTCTACTTCAAGCCAGGAGATACCGTCTATTACCACGACCCCTCTGTCAAACCAGGGAAGTCGACAAAATTCACACTGTTTTGGGAACCCCACTTTAGAATCGTCTCAAAAGTAGGCGACGAAAATGTTGTGATAAAAAACATGATGAATGGAAAAACCAAGTTAGTACATTCAGAAAATTTGAGACCCCGCAACATCGACGATGTATGGAATAGGATTTATGAGTCGGTACGACGACCGACTCAGTAAGTACGAGACCGGAGGAGGAGCCGTTCCGCCATCAGCCCCCACGAGCAGCCAAGCTCCCCCATAGTGATCGCCTCTGGTATGACCAGCGTCGGTTACCATGCGATGATAAACAGCCCACGGAGGCCGGATACGGATACAGAACCACCGAACAGGGATACGGCGAAATCCCACCATTCCCTGCCAACCCTTCGAATGTTCATTTTCCTCAGGCTAAGAACCCATCACTGTTAACGGGCAGAGTAGGGAGTTCGAGTCAAACACAACCGCCACTGAACGGCGAGTATTCACACACGCAACCGACTCCCCGCTACGATTTACGTTCAAGGAGGAAACTCACGGATTATGCGCGCCAGAACGAAGGGTTACGGCTTGGTCAGTTTATGGACTTTCCAGCCAACGAACGAAAACGAAAAATCGAAGCAGAAAATGAAGGTGTTGAAACAGGAAAAACTACCTCGCCTACCGTCTGAATTCCGATGTTCATCTCCAGAGATGAACATCGCAAATGTAACCACATTTGACAATAATGGATGCTCTCAGAGTAGAACGCCATCGGATCTGTTCTTTGATCGTCGCATTTGTTCCTTGATCGTCGTAGGGATTCCCAATATTGTATGTGATAGTTGCAGAGGCGGTCTTGAATGGTGGAGTAAGCGGCCCGTAGTTCGGCTACTGGGATTAAGATGTCCCAGCAGGTACAACTGCCGTGGGTGAGGTAGTCCAAATTCGTGGTAGATATCCACTGACCTGTCTTGGCGTTCGGTTCGATGGAGACGGATACGCGCCGATGTGCAGTCCTCGTTGAGGTACAGGTGGTGTGTTGACCACTGCACGCGAGGAATGACAACACTGAGACAAACGGGTTATGTCGGCTGGCGCTAGGGGCGTGGCAGATGTAGACGGCGTTTGCTGTAGGTAGCGATGGTCCATCACCTCTCGTTTCACGGTCCTTAAAACACCGCGGTAGTAGTCCAGGACCTTACGTTGTTATTATCACACACAAGCCTTCTTGAAACAACCACACTTGATTAAAACCCCAGCTCTCTGTTCGTCGTCTAACGGTCCGTCCCCATGCCAAGCCAGGTCACGATGTAGTAGTCGCCGGATGGCGTTCGGCGGCAGCGATGTTCGCAGGTCGGCGTCTGGTGGTGGTCTGCCCCTCTCGAGGGTCCTGTATCAGGGTATTTATACGACTGTGTATTTATACTACCGGAAAAGGCTGTTCTTTGACCTCTAGTCTCGTGCAGAGGTGAAAGCAATTGTGCAACGCATAAGTGTAATTAATGTGCTGAATCCGGGGTGTTTATACGAACAAGGAGGCCGACGCGCGCCTGGCTAATGTGAGCTGACAGCGTCTGGTGTCTCTCTGGAGTTTATTTGATAGGAATAAAGAAGACCGATGCGTGAGTAATCCACTTGGTATGCGCCACCGTGCAACGCTTATCTGCATCTGTGGTTGATGTGCAAAATTTGGCAGTTTGTTTATACGACCTGTCCGAGCCCGGCGTCTGACAGCGTGCAGGTGTGGCGCTGTTGTGCAGCCGGTGATTTCGCAATTTGGGGCCTGATTGGGAAGTGTGCGCTGTTACAGTTATATTTTTTAAGTACCGCCATTCGGAGCAGTTGCAACGTGTCAAATCGCATCATGATGTACTTTCATCAAGACTAACAACCTTGGTATCTCGAAAACTCAATCAAGGTCGAAGTCACTGACCTGAGGTTACGTCGATTTCCACGTTTCTGCACCGAATTGACTGAAAAGTGAATTTAGGGAATTTTTCATGTATAAGATGACACGGAGAATATAACTCGCGTATTGATATAAAATTAATGGTCCGGGTGGTGGGGCCAACAAGCTCTGCTTCGCTATAGAATCCTGGTCCATAAAGCCACCCAGTAGGAATTCTGACTAAATCTCCATAGAAATTTGACAAACCTGAAATAATTTATCAATTAAATATACATACATATATATATATATATATATATATATATATATATATATATATATATATATATACGTATTGCTACGATTGCTCCATAAGCAACATTACTTTGGCCATATACGGTCACATTCAATGTGTGATTATATTTTAGTTTATAAACACCCTACCAGGTAACTTTTGTACCTTTAAAGTCGATCGTAAACGACTGTGAACGGATCAAACCAGTGGTACGGGGAAAATCATCGCCACGGGGCTTTCTACCAATCCACGACTTCACGACACTCTATTCACTCGACGACTTCATTCAGACGACTCTATTCACTCGAACTGCACACCCGAGGATATCTATATATGACGGACGATGATAATGATGATGTATTCGCTTCCCTATGAGTGGCTCAAGGCATAAACAGAAGCGAAACACGATGCAACTCCCTCTCCACGACATATGTACTGCATGCTGGCTACTTCAGTCTAAACAGCACTAGCGTGCACACACGAGTCTGGCCAGACTGCCTGGCACGCGCCAAAGGCGAGCTGGAGGAGCAAAGTCACCTCTGCCGCTGACAGGTGGCCCTGTCGCTCCTCACCCACAACCTGGTCCGGCCAGGTAGAAATGCGACCGCGTCCCGGCCGTCCAGCACGGCACCGCCACACCGCACACACCGTCACCAACAGATCTCGACAGTCCCTCCCCACCCTGGAGCGGCCGCGACAGTCACAGACGGCCGCCGTCCCAGCTCAACACCTGGCGGTGATGTCGTCGATTGTCCCCTCCCCACCCCTGGAGCGGCCGCGACAGTCACAGACGGCCGCCGCCCCAGAACACGTGTGGGTGATGTCGTTGACAGTCCCTTCCCCACCCCTGGAGCGGCCGCGACAGTCACAAACGGCCGCCGCCCCAGAACACGTGTGGGTGATGTCGTCGACTGTCCCCTCCCCACCCCTGGAGCGGCCGCGACAGTCACAGACGGCCGCCGCCCCAGAACACGTGTGGGTGATGTTGTCGACTGTCCCCTCCCCACCCCTGGAGTGGCCGCGACAGTCGTAGACGGCCGCCGCCCCAGCTCAACACCTGTCGGTGATCTCGACAATCCCTCCCCACCCTGGAGCGGCCGCGACAGTCACAGACGGCCGCCGCCCCAGAACACGTGTGGGTGATGTCGTTGACAGTCCCTTCCCCACCCCTGGAGCGGCCGCGACAGTCACAGACGGCCGCCGTCCCAGCTCAACACCTGGCGGTGATGTCGTCGACTGTCCCCTCCCCACCCCTGGAGCGGCCGCGACAGTCACAGACGGCCGCCGTCCCAGCTCAACACCTGGCGGTGATGTCGTCGACTGTCCCCTCCCCACCCCTGGAGCGGCCGCGACAGTCACAGACGGCCGCCGTCCCAGCTCAACACCTGGCGGTGATGTCGTCGACTGTCCCCTCCCCACCCCTGGAGCGGCCGCGACAGTCATAGACGGCCGCCGCCCCAGCTCAACACCTGGCGGCTGCGACTCCCCCCCCCCCCCCGGGGGCCGCGGCGTTTAGGGGCCGCCGCCCCAGCTCAACACCTGTCGGTGATGTCGGCAGTCCCCTCCCCACCCCTGGAGCGTCCGCGAGTCACAGACGGCCGCCGTCCCAGATCACCACCTGTCGGTGATGTCGGGTCAGTTTCGCCGTTTGCCGGCCTTCCTGGCGTCTGGCACATCGCCGTGCAGCAGTCGCTGGTACTGCTCCACCAGGCGCGCCTGTATGTCGGGGGCAGCCGGCACATAGCGCGCGTACTCCATGCTGAACTCGCCTTTGCCCTGCGTGCCCGACCGCAGCTCGGTGGCGTAGCCGAACATCCGACTCAGCGGCACCTGGTGTCGGAAAATGGCGGGAGGGGGTCAGCGGCACGCTGCGGCACCGTCAGGGTCACATCGCCAGAAAAGCCAGCGTCGTAATGTGGGGAAACAGGCTCGTACTTCACGGAAGAGTCAGGGCCCTACTATGGGACAGCCAGCGTAGTAATGTGGAGAAGACAGGCTCCCTGTACTACAGGGCACTCCTCCCTGTACTACAGGGAGGAGTCGGCGCCCTACTACGGGAAAGTCAGGGTTCTACTGCGGGTAGGAGTCAGCAGTATATTGTATGTGTGTGTGTGTGTGGGGTGGGGGGGGGGGGGGGTCAGCGGCATACTAAGGGGAGGAGTCGGCGACATACTGTGGATGGTCTGAACTGCGAGCAGAAATCGCCCGCATACTATCGACAGGGGTCAGCGGCATATTGTGGGAGGGGTCAGCGGCATACTGTGGGAGGGGTCAGTGGCATACTGTGGGAGGGGTCCTCGGCATACTGTGGCGAGAGATCAGCGGCATACTGTGGGAGGGGTCCTCGGCATACTGTGGCGAGAGATCAGCGGCATACTGTGTGGAGGGATGAGCGGCATGCTTTGGGAGGGATGAGCGGCATGCTGTGGGGAGGGATGAGCGGCATACTGTGGGATGGATCAGCGGCATGCTGTGGGAGGGGTCAGCGACATACTGTGTAGAGGGATGAGCGGCATACTGTGGGAGGTGTCAGCGGCATACTGTAGGAGGGATCAGCAGCATACTGCGGGAGAGGTGAGCAGCATACTGTGGATATGGAGTCAGGATCATGCCGTGGGGAGGGGGGTTGAGTCATACTGTAGAAAGGGGGACAGAGTCATCCAGTGAAGGGAGATTAGCTTAACAAAGTGAGGAGTGATTTTCGTTTCATGCGACGGGGTAGGGTAGTCATAATATCGGGGAGAGGCGACTCGGTCCCTGGATAGGTTATCACGGGGAAGACAACATAGTCGCTGCACTGGTTGGAAGGTCATTCGTCATATGATCTTGCACTTCACTCCCCGAAGGCTCAGGATTGCTTTAGGTGTATTACCACTAAACAATGCTTTGTCACATCCCTGACAAAATGTACGTCCCGAGAAAAGCACCAGACGCACGATATTTCGGCCTCATAATCAGTGAAGGGCAGGTCACGTCAGCTGACGCTGTAGGTCAAGGGCAGGTCACGTCAGCTGACATTGTCCGTCAAGGGCAGGTCACATCAGCTGACGCTGTAGGTCGAGGGCAGGTCACGTCAGCTGACGCTGTAGGTCAATGGCAGGTCACGTCAGCTAACGCTGTCGGTCAAGGGCAGGTCACGTCAGCTGACATTATCAGTCAAGGGCAGGTCACGTCAGCTGACATTGTCGGGCAAGGGCAGGTCACATCAGCTGACGCTGTAGATCGAGGGCAGGTCACGTCAGCTGACGTTGTCGGTCGGTCACGTCAACTGACGCTGTAGGTCAAGGGCAGGTCACGTCAGCTGACATTGTCGGTCAAGGGCAGGTCACGTCAGCTGACGCTGTAGGTCAAGGGCAGGTCACGTCAGCTAACGCTGTCGGTCAATGGCAGGTCACGTCAGCTGACGCTGTCGGTCGAGGGCAGGTCACGTCAGCTGACCATTCAGCCATACACACATACGTAATCAAGTAGAAAACGCATCGATTGCGAACAAGATAGCTAAGAAGGACCGAGGTCAACGCAACATTGTGAAGATGTTAAATTGCTCTTTGATGAGGAGTCCAGTGGACAGGACGGGAAGGAAGGCTGTATTTGCCGCCACACCATTCGGCAGACAGGACACTGGATCCAAATTCACGTTCTTTTGCGTTTCTGCTGCAAGTACGGATCTTCGTGCATGACGCATCCAATTTGAATCCGACCTTTTTTCCGTTACACATATGTAACAGATGTGGAATTACATAAGTACACTTTTTTTATAGATTGCGTAGTGAAATGCTTCGCCAATGCAGAGTTCAGCACTACTATATAGACACGATAACGAGAACCCAAACAAAACAGTGTTGAATACAGTTCATTACAACGTATCCCTAAGTCTGACGCAGCCATGTAAACGTCAGGACAGAAAAAGGAAGTATAATATCCGACGCCGGGTACACATCGTTTCTCATTGTGCTCTGTTCTACTAAAGCTTCGGGTTTTGGACGGACTGAGACGAGACGCCACATGGTTCGCGTTCGAGTCGGCCGCGGTCAAGAGGCGAGGGCTGCCCTCAGGTGAACACACCGGATGTCCCGGGGACGGAGGGTACTGCAGGCCCGTACCTTGGCGTACAGGGTGAACCAGCCCTCGCTGCTGTCCTGTCCAAGGACGGGGGTGCCATGGGCGCGTACCTCGGCGTACAGGGTGAACCGGCCCTCGCTGCTGTCCTGTCCAAGGACGGGGGTGCCATGGGCGCGTACCTCGGCGTACAAAGTGAACCGGCCCTCGCTGCTGTCCTGTCCAAGGACGGGGGTGCCGTGGGCGCGTACCTCGGCGTACAGGGTGAACCAGCCCTCGTTGCTGTCCTGTCCGAGGACGACGCCTGCCCGCCGGTTCAGCTGGCCAAGCACGGCTCCCTGGAACTCGGCCGGCGCAGACACCTCCACCGACATCAGCGGCTCCAGCACCTCCCACCGGCCGTTGGCGTACACTGGGGTCAGGTCAGGTCAGGTCAGGTCAGGTCAGGTCAGGTCAGTAGTCCCACCGGCAGTTGGCCTACACCGGGGTCAGGTCAGTAGTCCCACCGGCCGTTGGCGTACACTGGGGTCAGGTCAGGTCAGGTCAGTAGTCCCACCGGCAGTTGGCCTACATCGGGGTCAGGTCAGTAGTCCCACCGGCCGTTGGCGTACACTGCGGTCAGGTCAGGTCAGACCAGGTCACATCAGCACGCCTTAGGGGTCACTAGCGTACACAACGGTCAGGCCGACAAGTTCTACATCGACCATTACAGTCACGCAAAGCCAAATTAGGTCAGGTCGCTTTAGCGTGTCTCGCCGACCGCTAACGTACACCTTCGCTGGGTCAGGCCGAGTCATGTCGGCTCTCACCACCCACCATCGGGTGCATCAGCGCCAGGTCTGATCGGCACGTTCCACCTACCGGTGGTATACACTGAGGTCAGACCAGGTCAGGTCAGGGAAGTGAAATCCGCCTGCATCCTCAACGCCTTTTGGAGCTAAATGTAAATAAAAAACCAAGCCGCGCAAGGCGCCGATTTTTCGACTGCTGTTCAATAGACGTCTTGCTAAAATAGAGATCGACGTTATCATATCCGCCCGGGGTGTCAACATCGACTACTGTAATCTGGGAGACACGATGCCTTTATGCGGCTGGCACTGTCAGTTGCGCTCCTGACACCACCCTGATCGCGAAAAATCCGTGGGATGTCAGGAACGCCATAACACAGTTACTATTACCGGTGAAAGCAGTGTGAGTCGGACTAAAGGTCTTCACAATGGCTGATTTGAGTACGTTGACCTCCCACACCCTCACTAATTAGCCTCGATAAACCTTGACCTGTCACCATTCCGACGTCATCCCAGAAAGCTCCCATCGCCTTCCACCTACCGCCTTCTTCACACCATTGGCCGACTTGGTCGTCCAGGTTGAGGAGCAGAATCCAGCCCTTTAGTGCGCCTTATCAGGAAGAGACATGAGCACCTCGAACGTGCGTGACAAGGAAACTGCCGAGGAGAGCTCAGCGTCACCTCTCATCACCTCTCGCATGAGTCACGTGGCGGCGCGTGGCTCACCTTCCTTGACCGCGCCCTGGCCAGCCAGAATGAAGGAGATCTCGTTTGAGTCGACCATGTGACTGGCGCCGTCCAACAGCCGGAACCGCACGCCGGAGATCTTGTGGCCTGGCGCGGACACGTGCCGGTTAGCGAACACCGCACATCAGGTGCCTGTCCGACACCGGACACCCAGCAGACACCAGGTGCCTGTCCGACACAGGACAGCCAGCAGACACCAGCTACCTGTCCGACACCAGACATCCAGCAGACACCAGCTACCTGTCCGACACAGGACAGCCAGCAGACACCAGCTACCTGTCCGACACCAGACAGCCAGCAGACACCAGCTACCTGTCCGACACCAGACACCCAGCAGACACCAGCTACCTGTCCGACACAGGACAGCCAGCAGACACCAGCTACCTGTCCGACACCAGACACCCAGCAGACACCAGCTACCTGTCCGACACAGGACAGCCAGCGGACACCAGCTACCTGTCCGACACAGGACACCCAGCGGACACCCGGTGCCTGTCCGACAAGGACACCCAGCGGACACCAGGTACCTGTCCGACACAGGACAGCCAGCGGACACCAGATCCTTGCCCGACACAGGACAGCCAGCGGACACCAGATACCTGTCCGACACAGGACAGCCAGCGGACACCAGGTACCTGTCCGACACCGCACAGCTAGCGAACACCAGGTACCTGTCCGACACAGGACAGCAAGCGGACACCAGATACCTGTCCGACACCGGACAGCCAGCAGACACCAGGTACATGTCCGACACAGGTCAGCCAGCGGACAAGGGGCAGTGAGAGAGTGCGGTGCAACGCGGCATCTTTCTTCAGATTTGGCTACAATGCGATTTGGGCCTAAGGTATCTAGTGTACGCCATGCGACGTTGATTTAAAACATATCGTGTACGCCACACGCCCAACGCTAAACTTGCTCCAAGCGGAAGCTATCCGAACTCCCCAAATTTCTCCAGTGTCCAGCTATAGAACACGGACGAGGATTATAAGGCGATTGCATTTTCTTCTTCAAAGGGATCGACTGCCTTACGCAGGGTCTTTCAGTCTGTACAAAACTTGAAGCACACGAGGAGAATGTTTTATTGTGTGTTGATAACCATGTCAAAGAGTTAACCGACCGGACGTCGGACATGGAAGGAAGACGAAGTGCATTAGTCATAGGCCTTAGGTCATACAACCGATTCATAGAACAATATAATAGCTTCTCTGGCCTCAACAGTTTCCACGGGTGGAAGATGTTAAGGTCCGACAGGTCTGTCAAGACGTATCAAGAGGGAGTCATCGCACCTGTCAGAGATCCTTTTTCTGTCATGTTCATGAATCCCTTCTTAATGGCAGGTATGAACGGCTTGGGCACGTTGGTACCGACAGTCTGGTCAACGAACTCCACCTGTGTGTTGTTGGCTGCACCTAAAGGCTGTAAACAAACATCAGCCGTCAGACTGTGGACCACTGAGCTAGAAGGTGAACAGGTGGGCCGCTCACCCGCCAAACGACATCGGCATTCCGTGGCCGGGTTGAGTATCTCCTCAAATGCCAGTGAGAACGAACCACAACACTCCACTTCGCCAGTCACCGTGCAGTTCGCGGGGGTGGTAGTATCGGTTCAACAGGGTAAGAGCCACCTGACACGGTAAAACATGTCATCTTTCACACAGGAATTTTCCACAGCCAGGAGTCAGCAATTAGAGAATTGAGGGGAAAATAACAATTGGAATAGTATTTACGTCGTGAATGGAACACATCTGTAACAGAGTTCATATAAAATTATACTTTTGGCTATCCCGTAACTGTAATTGAAATAATCCCGTAAACCTATAGATTGTAAAAGTATAACGTAAATGTAACATCGCTACCGTCACTAATGCAGGCCAACTTCCCCCGTCTGGAAGGCACTCGATCATTCCAGAACAGGGATGTGACGTGATGGGGGCGTATTAAATTATTATTAAGGTTCTCAACCAATAAGCGACCGGGGGACTTCGGACGTCGCCAGCGGCCGCGCGCCCGGCAGGAGTCGCGGTTGGACACTCAAGGCGACCGGACCTCTGTGCTGGACGGTCCGGCGCGCGCTAACTTTCCATCTAAATTCGGCCTCTAAATTCATATAAAGGCAATATCACGGCTTTCCTTCATAGAAGAAAGTTCTGTACTCCGTATGTCTGTCTCGTGTGATCGTACGAGTGCTGCAGTGCAAATACAGGCAGCCGTAAGGACATTGGTGCTTTCACAACCGGGGTTATCGAGACGCGAAGTTCATTAGACTATCACTCAAGCCGATATAGGAACTTTCCTACACATCAGATTATTGGCAAAACATATCCAGCTCGTAACTCATCTTCTCCTTTTTACTTGCATATTTAACTGGCCATGTAAATTGCCTGTTAAAAAAACTATGATAGATAACATGCAATCTAAGCTCATTTCGCCCATTTCAGTTGTAGTGTTGCTAAGTGCCGACGAGAAAATTGAATTATTAAACTCCACGCAAATTGTAAATATACCTTTCGATATTTAGTTCCATGTTTGATAGCAAACATTGGATATTTCCATTTATATCTGACGCCCCACTGAAAATTAACGTCGCCAAGCTGTTGTACAGAGCCGTCTCTCCTCACGTCAACTATCAGCGACAACAGGCCGGCTAACGTTTACTGATTTACCCGCTCTGTGTGTGCACAGGCATCTATCTCTCTGGTCGCGAAGTCCTACGCGCGAAGTCAGAGCTAGGCGTGAATTGTAGCTATGTCAATTTGTTTGCATGATATGGAAGGACCTGACCAGGAGGCACGTGCAATACATATCTGAATGAGCGCAATCCAGGAGGCACGTGCAATACACATCTGAATGAGCGCAATCCAGGAGGCACGTGCAATACACATCTGAATGAGTGCAATCCAGGAGGCACGTGCAATATACATCTGAATGAGCGCAATCACGGAGGCACGTGCAATATACATCTGAATGAGCGCAATCACGGAGGCACGTGCAATATACATCTGAATGAGCGCAATCACGGAGGCACGTGCAATATACATCTGAATGAGCGCAATCACGCGCGTGATCATGATCGTACGCATTGTCTGCAATCGGCTATATGAATGGTTAACCCACGCAGTGCGTGGAGAAGGGAGGGGAAGATAAAGGGGAGGGGAGGGGGGAGTAATTTGACCCACTCCGCTGAGGTTTGCTGATATAACTCCCAAATCGTTCACGATATCGCTGTGAAATTTGGACCATCTTGGGACACATGACGAGCACACGTTCTCTTACAAATGAAAAATCCAGTGTTACGGTCACGGAGGTACAGCCAGCGTTGGAAAAATGGTCATTTTTTGGACACTTGCCTGTCCAAAGAATTATACACTCCCAAAAAAAATCCACTCCTTACATTGCCAAATATCAGATGAACAACTAATGCATAACAAGCAATCCCAGCTAGTTCTGCCACCAATTAATGGTGATAATTGTGAACATTGTCTGAGTAACATGTTCTCTGTTCATATATGTTCAGCATATTCATGTGAGCAGCATGCACCATGGGCTATATGGTGACCTATGGCTATCAGTGAGAATGAGATCCACTGTAGTTCTAGTAATCATCTTGCATAACCATTTGGGCCCTTGACACAACTTGGCCACATCATTTGGAATAATGTACATTTGTTATTTCAGGTGATCATCGGAGCTGCAGAAACATTCAGAGAGAATGCAAGGAGCAGAACAGAAGATAAGATGCCCATGAGATTTGAAGAATGCCATCCTACCAGCATACAGAATGAAAGCCAAAGTTGTGATTCCCATGCAGCCTGAACAACATTGAATATGTTTAATAAAATGGTGCAAGTTATGTGTGTACAATGTCATTGTCATGTCTGGTACAAGTGAATGAATAAACATCTATGCCTTAATTTGTACATTTTCCATTCATGAAAAATGCCCTGACCAGAAGAAAAGTGCTCAGAAAAATAAAAGGCCAGAACCAGAAAGCAAACTACAGTAGTCCATACACAAATGTGATTAGAGGCATGAAGGGAATACATTTCTTAATACCTTGGCAGGTGCAAGTTGTGCTTGACCACTGCATACTTTTTAAAAAAAGTAGGAGGGCAAAACAACATGGCACCTACTCAGTGTGGGATATAGACTGAAAAGTGATCATTTTCAGAGAAACTGAGTGGTCGCATCGCCTTAGTCACATTAAAATACATCATATTCCACAAATTCACAGGATCAAATAAAAATAAAAACAATCCATGAATCAAAAATCAAAATGATGAAATAAAATCAACAAGAATAGAAAATAAAAGGTACAAGTAGTACCTGCCTAGGCAGGTACCTACCTAGACCCCTGCAATATATCCGTACACCCGCCATAGGTATAAGTGAATGAATAAACATCTATGCCTTAATTTGTACATTTTCCATTCATGAAAAATGCCCTGACCAGAAGAAAAGTGCTCAGAAGAATAAAAGGCCAGAACCAGAAAGCAAACTAGAGTAGTCCATACACAAATGTGATTAGAGGCATGAAGGGAATACATTTCTTAATACCTTGGCAGGTGCAAGTTGTGCTTGACCACTGCATACTTTAAAAAAAAAGTGGGAGGGCAAAACAACATGGTACCTACTCAGTGTGGGATATAGACTGAAAAGTGATCATTTTCAGAGAAACTGAGTGGTCGCATCGCCTTAATCACATTAAAATACATCATATTCCACAAATTCGCAGGATCAAATAAAAATAAAAACAATCCATGAATTAAAAATCAAAATGATGAAATAAAATCAACAAGAATATAAAATAAAAGGTACAAGTAGTACCTACCTAGGCAGGTACCTACCTAGACCCCTGCAATATATCCGTACACCCGATATATGTATTGCACGGCATTATCATAGCTAAGGCATCATGCTTTGATCATGATTGATCCTTGCAACCCAACGGCAATGAGAGGCATTCAATTTCAACAACTCAATCGAGCCTAATTGCTTACGTCTGCCGACACCACACCACAGCAGTTAATACCCTCACTTCCTTCCTCCCGGCCCATTAATTATCCAAATACCTAATCACAACACGAAAGCACCGCACAAATTACATTCACCACAAGATTCCCATCTCTGGGCTTCCAAACTCAAAACACGAAGTAATCCCTTCTCAAATGAAGGACGGCTCCATGCGTCTCACGGCTACTAAAGGGAAACTACCACTGCCCGAGTCGTCTGATAAATTTACAAGCTCTTGGACGGGGGAGAATCAGGGCTCTGCAGCTGCCACTCTTTCGGGAGCTACTTAAACCGCTGCGAAAAAAGACAATAAACACTCTAATTTTTAATGATTTCTGAAAGATTGGGATGTGCTACATTAACTGACGAAGGAGAAAAGGTTTATTTCTGAAGTTTGAAGCAATCTTATCCCATATACACAAAAGATATCAACTTCAATGTACGTATGAAAATTGGCCACAACTGTCCAAAACGTTCTCCAAACCTGCTAGGACTTTGTGACAAAATAGGCACCCAAACAACCAGAAATTTCAGTGTCTTTTGTTTTCACGGCATGCGTTGGTTCGGAACACCACGTATTTGTGACACAAGTACTGTTTATGCCACTCGGACACGGAGAACCTCCAAGACCGCCCCCCAAAAAAATTGACTTTGTGAACTTACTCCGATTAGCCTACATATACTTTTTTCTCAATGTGAATTCAGAATAAATATTATTTCTCTAATTTTTTCCGGGATTGGTTTTATCACATTTCAATTTTGAGCCTTTTTGTAGGTCATAATTCCCCATTATATTTTGTGTACGTCATAGTGTGGTTTGCTAATTGGGTCATAATTTCCGCTGCCCTCTCTGCCCCTCATCGTGTTATTTCCGCCGTGTGCGGTATCTTCTGTGTCTCGTGCTCGTGAGGTGAGGTCGTGTCGGATTGATCTCGCTATTTTTTTTGTCTGGTTGCGAATTGAAAGAAAAGCGGTTGCTACTGATGTGACAGTTCGGGTAGTGGCCGTATTGTGTTCCCTGTTAGCGTTGTAAATTCCAGTTATTCTCGTTAGTCTGGAGTTGCGAAGAGATGGTAGTGTAGCTCTTTGTTCTCTCCCAGGGCAAGCTCTTTGTTGTCAATCGTGACATGGTGAACGCAATGCAAATGACCTGGACAGGTTAGTGGTGGTTTCTATTACCACATGCCTTGTCACATGGGTTGATAACTTGATACTCCAATGGCATAGACGTTTAAGACCCAATTTTTTTTAATTTTATTGTAAGCCTTGCTTGATCGTCATGCAAAGAGAGCGTAATAATTGTGTAAGCCACTGTAGCACAGCAGAAGCTGTGTAGGATTGGAGGCGAATATGAAAAAATGATGGCCCCGACGAACAATTTCAGGACTTCAATAACCAGCAAAAAAAACAAGAAATCGAAGTGTTTGGATATCCCATTTCCCCTGCCAGTAAATGTTGACCTGGGTAAAATTGGACTAACTTTTTGAATACATTTTAATACAGGGTTTTTATGGGCGCTGTATAACCAATGCAGTTGATGTGCCCTAAAACCCAAATAACTAACTAACTAATACAGGGTTTTAACAAAAATGATGATTAGACAACTAATTTTCTCTGCAAATGATTACGTTTGAGTTGGCAAACAAATACCTGATCATAATCTTCACTGCAATATAGCACATGTATAACTATCCATACCTGGTGTGTCAGACATGTTTAAAAAATAAACACTTCATGCACTCAATTTAATACTCCGACATCAAAATCCTAATGTTTCTGCTTTAATTGGACATTCATTTCCAAGAATGAATACTTGCAACCTGATGTGTCCGCAGCCAAGGCTGGAAGTTCCTTGTGATGCTGTATTATTTTATTTTGCATATATTATATTAATTATTTTATGCATATATTATTTGTGTTAGACTTGATAAAGAAGAATTCAACACTTCATGTAATCAATTTAATAATCTGCCATCTAACTTACAGAACTTAACTTCACCTCATGTTTCTGCCTTAATTTGACATTGATTTCCGAGAACCACATGCGTCCTCGGCCAAGACCGGAAGGTCCTTGCGATGCTGTATTTTTTTCTAAATTTGCTGATGGCCGAAAAATTATTTTGTATGATTCTGGTTGTCCTGTTAGGTTAGATTATAATATGACATAAAATATTTTATATCATGCTACGTTCTCTGCCATTCTTACACTGCATATGCTGGAGAATCACCACATCCTTGGAAGTTTAGTAGATATTATTACTAAACTTACCTATGCAGATATATACAATGTGACCGGAAATGAGGACATGCAAGTTATGGGTGCTGTATAACCAATGCAGTTGATGTGCCATAAAACCCGAATAATCGACAGGACGTGAAAGCAGTACACGGCCTACTTATGGTGAAGACTTCAAAAATTACATATGAATATATACATAATATGAAAATAACCTAACCTAGACTAAGATAACAGTGTAATATATAAAGTATATTATATGGTAATATATAACCAAACCCAACTGGGAAACTAGAATTGTCCAAAGCAAATTGTTGGGCCATGACAAGCATATGAAAAATAAAATAATACATCATTGCAAGGAACTTCCTGCATCGGCTGCGGATTGCGAGTATTCATTCTCGGAAATCAATGTTGAATTAAGGCAGAAACATAAGGTCTTCGATGTCGGTATTAAATTGAGTGTATGAAGTGTTCAACTTCTTTATCACGTCTGACACACCGGGTACAGATAATAATACACAATGTGCTATATGTGCAGCATGAAGATAATGATCATGTATTTGTTTGCCAACTGAAAAGTAATCATTTGCAGAAAAATGAGTGTTTGCATCTTATTTTTACATTAAGATTCCATGCATTTCTTTTTACAAATTGAAGGAGAATTGAAATTGAAATTGAAACACATTTTACCTAGATTGTAATATATACTTTATTTTGCATATATAATTACATATGAATAGATAAATAATTTTTTCTTTTACAGAATGACCTAACCTAGACTAAGAACCTAGCATAATATATAAAATATATTATGATTCATAGTATAATTGGACCTAACCAGAATACCAGAATCATCCAAAACAAATTTTTTGTCCATGACATCGCAGGAAAAATAAAAAAATACACCATAGCAAAGAACTTCCTGCCTTGGCTGTGGACGAGCTTTACCAGATCTTGGAAAGGTGCAGATGACCTGACGGTGGAGCCGAGTGGTGCTGGGATTCCAAATTAAGACATTTGTGGCTTAATCAGCCAGTCCTCCAGGCGGACACTACATATACACTACAGGAGCGTTTGAGTGGTGTTCGTGAGTGAGTGCCTTCTTGCATATGGATAGTAGGTTGGAATTGTGCACTCCCTTTCACCTGTCACTACGATTTGGGGAAAACCGTGTACTATTTCAATGCGTGGAAAAATGAGCCGTGGTATATGACTTCATGTTATTTATTCAATATCGGCAAATTTATGCACTCTTGTTTATGGAAATTTATACACTATTATATGGCTTCTCGATGTCATACACTCCGATATTTTACCGAACCCAATAATTATACACTCTCAGTCCAAGACCCAGAAGTGAAAATCCAACACTGGGTACAGCAGATCAAAATTAAGTCATAACCTCGTCTGTATTAGTCGTACATTGAAACATTTATCAAGAACAAACCACAGACCTGTCCTGATATTAGACGATACAGTAAAAAGCAAAAGCACATCGCATAAACGAAAACAAATATAAATGCGAAGTGATCTTAGGTTTTGTCACCAGGTCGAAGGGAGATGTTAAATACGGCTAGTCACTCGTGCCTATTTCCGTAACGGACTATTTTTTCTTTAAAAAATAAGAATAAATCAATAAGGAATTGTGTCCTCTAATAGTTGCAAAATTTCACATCAATATCAGATCATGGCAACAAGATATGACATGAAACGTGCCGACAGTACACATTACCGGCACTCTCGAGGACAAAATACGACATTTTACACAGTAGAAATGACTGAATCAAGGTTTCCAAGGGTATCCTTGAACGCCGATTTCATTTCTTATACGAGGATGGCTACGAAATTTGTATCGACAATTTTGTGTTTGCTTCTAAAAAATATTGGATAAGGAGGACTATTTTTGGTTTACTCTTCAAACTTGTGACATCAGACGCATAGCTTGCACTTTCCAGTAAATCTGGCAAAAATCCACGAACAGCCTATTTGTACAACCCTTACCGAGAGTCCGCCATTCAGGAGCATGGACTGACCTCTTACACACCAACCACCCGACCGTACTGGCCGATAGTGGTGATGGATTTGTGCTTTAGGGCGCGTCGACTGCATTGGTCATTTTGCGCCCATACTGGCCGATAGTCGGCCATTCAGGAGGTCGGACTGACCTCCAACACACCGATCACCCGATCGTACTGGCCGATAGTCGGCCATTCAGGAGGTTGGACTGACCTCCAACACACCGATCACCCGATCGTACTGGCCGATAGTCGGCCATTCAGGAGGTTGGACTGACCTCCAACACACCGACCACCCGACCGTACTGGCCGGCGCCGCCAGACTGCTTCTTATGCTGGTAGTCGAACTCGCATGGCTGCAGCAACGTTTCCCGGTAGGCCACCTTGGGCTCGCCCATCACCACAGGACAGTTGTACTCGCGCTCCATGCGCTGCAACCACGTCATCGTCACACCACCATCAAGTTCCAGCAGCGTCCGTCACCGTTCATGGTCTTCATGTATATCTGCGAGCACTTAATATGATGACTAATGAATAAGGCAAAATTACAAGTGATTAATCTCATTTATGAGCCATGTCGGATATGCGTGTGGTGGTAGTTCAGGGCCTGGGGACGTGTCGGCAATGTGCATGGTGACAATTCAGGGCCTTGGGGCGTGTCGGCTCATAGGTAACATTGCTCACTTCACGACGTAGGCGCGCCTTGATTACTAAGTCGCCCGCAAATACGCTATGGGTCTATGACTGGCATGCTTATGCCGTGAAGCTGATCTCAAGCAAGAAACATGTCAATACGTCCCAGCAATTCGTTCGTGCTATATTGAGATATGGAGAAGAAAAATAGCTGTACTGTGAATTAACTTTGAAGTAGACACCGTACCCATGCTCTATCTAAACATCAATCGCCGCTAAAATACATTCCCTAGGCTTCTCCACTGATCTCCTTCTCGTGTTTTTTTTCGGTGTGTACACACCTGGGAGTAGATTTCGAGGTGTAGCTCTCCCATACCAGCTGCGATTGTCTCCTTGGACTCCTCGTCGTACAGTATCTTGAACGTGGGATCCTCGCGGGTGAACCTGCCAACGGTCGGGTGTTGTTCATCGAACAACACCCGAAAACACACCGGCCTGTCGCTCAGGGCAGCGGCAAAACAGTCCGGCGAAACAGTCCAGCAAAACGGCCACGAACACCAACACCCAACAGCCGTGATCAGCAGCCTAGCTTCAGAAAAGCAGCAATCGCGAATCACATTTGAGGATTTACACAGTTTCAGTTGCATAGTCGTAGCAGACCACGCGGGCCCCGAACGGCTTATCCCACCTGTTGACCGCCTTCCCGAAGTTTTCTATATCCTTGCTGTTCTTGGGCTTGATGGACATCGATATGACCGGGTCCGGCACGAAGATGGATTCCTGAGGAGGGCGTGAAGTGGCAGCAGTCAGCAGTTGGCACCGGTCGGATGGGAGTGGCAGCAGTCAGCAGTTGGCACCGGTCGGATGGGAATGGTGGCAGTCAGCAGTTGGCACCGGTGGGATGAGAGTGGCGGCAGTCAGCAGTTGGCACCGGTCGGATGGGAGTGGCAGCAGTCAGCAGTTGGCACCGGTCGGATGTGAATGGTGGCAGTCAGCAGTTGGCACCGGTCGGATGGGAGTGTGTTAGCAGTCAGCAGTTGGCACCGGTCGGATGGGAGTGGTGACAGTCAGCAGTTGGCGCCGGCCGGATGGGAGTGGCAGCAGTCAGCAGTTGGCACCGGTCGGATGGGAGTTGCAGCAGTCAGCAGTTGGCACCGGTCGGATGGGAGTGTGTTAGCAGTCAGCAGTTGGCACCGGTCGGATGGGAGTGGCAGCAGTCAGCAGTTGGCACCGGTCGGATGGGAGTGTGTCAGCAGTCAGCAGTTGGCACCGGTCGGATGGGAGTGGCAGCAGTCAGCAGTTGGCACCGGTCGGATGGGAGTTGCAGCAGTCAGCAGTTGGCACCGGTCGAATGGGAGTGTGTTAGCAGTCAGCAGTTGGCACCGGTCGGATGGGAGTGGCAGCAGTCAGCAGTTGGCACCGGTCGGATGGGAGTGGCGGCAGTCAGCAGTTGGCACCGGTCGGGTGGGAGTGGCAGCAGTCAGCAGTTGGCACCGGTCGGATGGGAGTGGTGGCAGTCAGCAGTTGGCACCGGTGGGATGAGAGTGGCGGCAGTCAGCAGTTGGCACCGGTCGGATGGGAGTGGCAGCAGTCAGCAGTTGGCACCGGTCGGATGGGAGTGGTGGCAGTCAGCAGTTGGCACCGGTGGGATGGGAGTGGTGACAGTCAGCAGTTGGCGCCGGTCGGATGGGAGTGGCAGCAGTCAGCAGTTGGCACCGGTCGGATGGGAGTGGTGACAGTCAGCAGTTGGCGCCGGTCGGATGGGAGTGGTAGCAGTCAGCAGTTGGCACCGGTCGGATGGGAGTTGCAGCAGTCAGCAGTTGGCACCGGTCAGATGGGAGTGGTGGCAGTCAGCAGTTGGCACCGGTCAGATGGGAGTGTGTTAGCAGTCAGCAGTTGGCACCGGTCAGATGGGAGTGGTGGCAGTCAGCAGTTGGCACCGGTCGGATGGGAGTGGCAGCAGTCAGCAGTTGGCACCGGTCGGATGGGAGTGGTGGCAGTCAGCAGTTGGCACCGGTCAGATGGGAGTGGTGGCAGTCAGCAGTTGGCACCGGTCGGATGGGAGTTGCAGCAGTCAGCAGTTGGCACCGGTCGGATGGGAGTGGTGGCAGTCAGCAGTTGGCACCGGTCAGATGGGAGTGGTGGCAGTCAGCAGTTGGCACCGGTCGGATGGGAGTTGCAGCAGTCAGCAGTTGGCACCGGTCAGATGGGAGTGGTGGCAGTCAGCAGTTGGCACCGGTCAGATGGGGGTGTGTTAGCAGTCAGCAGTTGGCACCGGGCGGATGGGAGTGGTGGCAGTCAGCAGTTGGCACCGGTCAGATGGGAGTGGTGGCAGTCAGCAGTTGGCACCGGTCGGATGGGAGTTGCAGCAGTCAGCAGTTGGCACCGGTCAGATGGGAGTGTGTTAGCAGTCAGCAGTTGGCACCGGTCGGATGGGAGTTGCAGCAGTCAGCAGTTGGCACCGGTCAGATGGGAGTGTGTTAGCAGTCAGCAGTTGGCACCGGGCGGATGGGAGTGGTGGCAGTCAGCAGTTGGCACCGGTCGGATGGGAGTTGCAGCAGTCAGCAGTTGGCACCGGTCAGATGGGAGTGGTGGCAGTCAGCAGTTGGCACCGGTCAGATGGGAGTGGTGGCAGTCAGCAGTTGGCACCGGTCGGATGGGAGTTGCAGCAGTCAGCAGTTGGCACCGGTCAGATGGGAGTGTGTTAGCAGTCAGCAGTTGGCACCGGTCGGATGGGAGTGGTGGCAGTCAGCAGTTGGCACCGGTCAGATGGGAGTTGCAGCAGTCAGCAGTTGGCACCGGTCAGATGGGAGTGGTGGCAGTCAGCAGTTGGCACCGGTCAGATGGGAGTGGTGGCAGTCAGCAGTTGGCACCGGTCGGATGGGGAGGTTGCAGCAGTCAGCAGTTGGCACCGGTCAGATGGGAGTGTGTTAGCAGTCAGCAGTTGGCACCGGTCGGATGGGAGTGGTGGCAGTCAGCGAGTTGGCACCGGTCAGATGGGAGTGGTGGCAGTCAGCAGTTGGCACCGGTCGGATGGGAGTGGCAGCAGTCAGCAGTTGGCACCGGTCGGATGGGAGTGGTGGCAGTCAGCAGTTGGCACCGGTCAGATGGGAGTGGTGGCAGTCAGCAGTTGGCACCGGTCGGATGGGAGTGGTAGCAGTCAGCAGTTGGCACCGGTCGGATGGGAGTGGTGGCAGTCAGCAGTTGGCACCGGTCAGATGGGAGTGGCAGTTGCATGCAGCAGTCAGCAGTTGGCACCGGTCAGATGGGAGTGGTGGCAGTCAGCAGTTGGCACCGGTCAGATGGGAGTGTGTTAGCAGTCAGCAGTTGGCACCGGGCGGATGGGAGTGGTGGCAGTCAGCAGTTGGCACCGGTCAGATGGGAGTGGTGGCAGTCAGCAGTTGGCACCGGTCGGATGGGAGTTGCAGCAGTCAGCAGTTGGCACCGGTCAGATGGGAGTGTGTTAGCAGTCAGCAGTTGGCACCGGTCGGATGGGAGTGGTGGCAGTCAGCAGTTGGCACCGGTCGGATGGGAGTGGTGGCAGTCAGCAGTTGGCACCGGTCGGATGGGAGTGGTGGCAGTCAGCAGTTGGCACCGGTCGGATGGGAGTGGTGGAAGTCAGCAGTTGGCACCGGTCGGGTGATATCTCAACCACCAGTGCTGCATGACACCGTCCAAACTAGGCATACTTTTGTCAGGTCGAATAACTGGTTGGAAAGTCTTGATATTCTGAATAATATTTAGGAAAGCACTTTTACAAACAAAGTAAAATTATGAGAGAAGCCAAATTGTGATGATTGACATTTTGCTCATTTACTTGGATAATTTCACAGAATTGGCTAAGCTGTGAAAGGTGGCACCTTGCTTCGCCATTGCTGGCCTGAACTACTTTTATGCTAAACGAACTAAACATATTTTCAATTTAACACATGTTTAGGTTGCTGAACGATGCACTAGGTTAAAACACCTAGAAAATATCGTCTTCACTATCCTATTGAATGCTTAGGGATAATCTCAATTCACTGGTAAAGGCAGGTATTAGATTATCTACAGGGTTGCCTTCAGGTTTTTATATGGCAAATCATTTTCCACATCTCACTAATTGCTATATTTCAGAAAAAGGCGTAAAATAACCTTATGCTCATATTAAAACAAAGAAATAGATCCAAATTCGCACTGTATATATTTCTGCCACGAGCCTTCCCAGGGGGGTGCGCTCCAGCATTTTAGTCCAATACAAAAAGGGAGACGCTTTAGCCGACCAATCAGCGTTTGACGACCTCCGTCGATCGTGATAATGGTAAACAAACAAATTGTGTCGTTAGTGCGGCGAAACCGATAACATCCACACAAATATGATTTTTGTTCCCCCTGTTAGCGGTGACATTGTGATAAAGTAGTATTAAAGATCAAGATTAAAGTAGCAAGAATGCCTTTGTTGAAAATTAGCACGAACAATGGAACAATATATGAATAATAGCTTCCACAAGTTTTGCCCTACGGCCTTTACTATTGCCACGATCGGCGGAGGTCGTCAAACGCTGATTGGTCGGCTCAAGTTTATATAATTGATGGTCGGCTGAAGCGTCTCCCTTTTTGGGAAGCGGAGCGTTCTACCTGGTGTTCTGTAGCCTTGGGCCTTCCTCAACAGTAAACATTTTGCTACAAAAGCAACAAAAACACACACGCCAAGTGCACCTCGTGACACTGCACAGTGAATCGTCTTCATTTTACATATCACAATATCTACATACTCGTAAAATACATACACACCTTAACATAAGCCCACATCAAGGCGTATGATCCGTGTGTGTATGCATGTGTCAACTTGCGATCCAGGTGTGTGTGCGTGTCTGTGTGTGGATGCGGTTGTGTTGCATATGTGCTTGCCTTAGGCGGTGTATGGAACCGGTTTTATCAGGGTCCAGGATGCCGTCATTGTGTTTGATGAAGGCTTTTTGTTCCTGATCTCCATTGATTCGCTGATTTTGAGCTCTGCTACATCTTTGCAGATTTGCAGAGTGGATATGCTGAGTGTTTTAGAGTCGGAAGTGCTGCTCGCGTGAGTGATTTTGAAGTGTTCGAACAACATATATAGAGAAAGCATCAACAATAAAAGAGCAATATCAACGCGTAGACAAGAACCCAACGCGACATCTGGAAGCAGCCACCAAAAGGATAATTACCGCAACGTTGACAGGAAAAGTTGCTGAAAAATTCATTAAAGCCATAAAACCCACATCTTCCCGGACAGCGGAGCTGTATGGCTTTCCCAAAAGCCACAAGCCGGATGTACCCTTGCGCCCGATAGTTTCGGCATGGGGTGATCCCTTGGACAAATTAACTTGGTTCCTTCAACGCGTCGTCTCCCAACTTTTAGCTTTTGTACCAGCACGTCTTCGGAATAATTATGATTATTTGGACCGTTTGCAGAGCCAGCTTCCCGCAGGGCTACCGTCAGGAGCTATCGCATTCACTGTTGATGTAGCCAACTTATACGGCAATATACCTACGGATGGAGCGATCTCGGCCACAATAGATATCCTGCGCTTGCATAGCGATGAGATAAACATGTTTAGATTAGGTCTAACAGACATCGAAAATTTCCTGAAACATTGCTTAAATAATAACTTTGTGAGATTCGGGGACAGATATTACCGTCAGCAAAAGGGCATAGCTATCGGGAGTCGGATTGCTCCACCACTGGCCATCATATTCATCAACGCAGTGGAGACACTCCTCCTGACATCCAATCAACACCAGCCCATACCATTTATGCGCTACATTGATGATGTCCTAGGTATTTGGACTCACGGATCAAAATCACTCGACGATTGTTTTAATTTCCTCAACAACTTCCATCCCTCCATAAAATTATAAATGGAGTGCAGTGGCCATTCCAGTAAACAACAAGTACATTTCCTGGATACACTTCTGACCATCAACAAGGACGATTCTTACACAACCGAGCTGTACATAAAACCGATGGCGGCGCCCATAATCCTTCCATTTTTCTCGGCACACCATCCAGACAAAAAGAGCAGTTTTGTATGCACAGACATTGAGAGCCAAGCGTCTCGGATTTAATGCTGATGCCCGAAACCGAGGCATGCAAACAATCGAAGATGTGTTTCTGGCAAACAACTATCCACCCCGCATGATCAAAAGAGCAATGTTTCAGGTAACACACGTGAGAAGTACATATACACAAACGCGACGTTCGGACCCCAAAGACAACGCAACTTTCGTCAGCCTCCCCTACATAGATGATAAGTTCACCAAAAAATAACAGCGGCAATCAAAACCTCAAAACTATCACTACATGTGGCATGGCAGAGTGGCAAAACACTTTCAGAAACTCTGACCAAGTCCGCTCTCAGCTCACACCCATGTCCTGCTGGGAGGAAAAAGTGCCACTGTTGTCTGGCAGGACTTCAAGGCAGATGCCACACACGGAACACCGTCTACCTTATAACATGCCAGCCATGCCGACCATTGAACATCACGTATATAGGGGAAACACAAACGCATGGTTAGGGACAGATGTAAAGAGCACTTAAGAGACGCTAAAAATAAAACCACTAACACCCCATTTGGCGAACACTTCAAAATAACTAATGCGAGCAGCACTTCCGACTCTAAAACACTCAGCATATCCACTCTGCAAGTCTGAAAAGATGTAGCAGAGTTCAAAATCAGCGAATCAATAGAGATTAGGAACACAAAATATTCATCAAACACAATGACGGCATCATGGACCCTGATAAAACCGGTTCCATACACCGCCTAAGGCAAGCACATATGCAACACATAACCGCATCCACACACAGACACGCACACACACCTGGGTCTCAAGTTGACACATGCATGCACACACGGATCATACACCTTGATGTTGACTTATGTTAATGTTTGTATGCATTTTAAGAGTATGCAGATATTGTGATATGCAAAATGAAGGCGGTGTCACGAGGTGCACTTGGCGCGTGTTTTTGTGGCTTTTGTAGCAAAATGTTTACTGTTGAGAAAGGCCCATGGCCGAAATATATAGTGCGAATTTGGATCTATTTCTTTGTTTTAATATGAGCAGAAGGTCTTCCGCATTTTTCGCACTCATAATCATGCTCAATGCAGCACTGCACCTGATTAATTGCTATATTACATAATAACGCTTATTTGTGTTATGTCGGATTGCTCAAGCGGTTAAATGAGGGTTTCAGAAACATGGAATTGTCTTGTCCAATTCATCAGCTTCGACAGATTTTTGGCTAGGAAGAAACTGCTATTGTTAGTTATTGGTTTTACGACACGTCGACCGTTGAGTCATATAGCGTCGCCAATCTCTCACGCCGATTGGTCGCGGGCGAAGAGTAGCGACAGGTGAGATTCGAACCCACAATCTTTCGATTGTGACTCTAACCCCTAGACCACTCGTCCCCAAGAAACTGCTATTGGAACTTGGTTGCGAACGGGCTTGAAATTTCCTTCCACCCGTAACACGAACGATCATGCCAGCAAACTCCGGCGCCCGGGGTAGTTTTCAGATTCACTGATGCACTGTACATGTCTACACATAGCATCCGTCAAGTGCCGTAACCTGCCAGACACATGTCTAGGCATGGCTATTGGCAATACGACAAACACGGGATTCAGATTGAATGCTAATGAAGTCTAATCGTAGGCGCAAAATTGCGCCATGTACCCTGTAGCCTGTACATAATGCCACGATGGTTTCAGTATAACGCGCGCCCTGGAGGGCCTCTGAAAATTACGCGCACTGGAGGGGGAGGGGGCGGATTCCGCCCCCCCCCCCCCCATAAGATCTGGGCTCCTATTAACACGCGCCCTGGAGGGCCTCTGAAAATTACGCGCACTGGAGGGGGGGCGGATTCCGCCCCCTAAGATCTCAGCTCCTATCAAAGCTGGAGGAACGAAATTCGCAGGGTGGATGGGTACGGTAGTGAACTCTATTGTGTGTAAATTTCATGACCTTAGGTCAATATCTTCCAGGTCAAATGATGTCACATTTGTCAAAATTTTCTTGTTTTGCGTGGCTTCGCTTGTCATTGTTATGGATCGCTGTGATTGCGTTTAAATGCTCCAAAATTGGCATCAATGATGTTTTGAACATTACTAATGATGCAATACAGATGCCAGACCCGATATTTGACCTCAGGTCACCTATATAGCAGCACTTTATCAGGTTAGTTACCTGTTCCAGCTACAGGAACCGGGTCACTCGCCCGACTGCTTCGTCGGGCAGCTCGGCGCAATCGGCTTCGCGAAGAAAGGAGTGAAGTACATGAATAAAGAAAGTATGGAAACGCAATGACAAACAGTACAAATGACAAACAGTAGTGCATTTATGACAATATTCCAGTTGACCAAGTTTGGTTCCATTAACCTGTCATGAACTTGACCTGACTTGACTTCGGTAACCTAAGATGACTTTGAAACTATATAGCATATCGATATACATCAAACAAGTCGCTAGTGTTGCCAAGAACACTTCCCTTTTGCGGATATACGGGAAGCGCATCAGCGCCGATTTTTGTGGTCTGGCGCTACGAAATTTTTTGTCTAACCGTTGAGTTTGACGAACTCTAAAAATGTTCGGCCCATTTCCATTTTTCTTGCTTTAAACGACGCGCCGGTCATTTCTAAGCAGGTACGCAGAAAATTGCGCATATCGACCGGTAAAATCTGCAGTTATGTACGAAAAACCGGAGGGGTGGGCGGATCTCGCCCCCCTCCAGTGCGCGTGATAACGGCCTTCAACAGGAAACCGACGGGAGCTACATGGCCATGGAAGCCGATGCGTCCTAAAACCCAAATGACTAACTAACCTAACAAAATATCGCCTCCATCGGAACGTACCATGGAGAGCTTCAGTTTATTGTTGGAGACAAACGAGTCTCCGGAGGCGCAGTCGACGCCGAACAAGGCGAAAATGTCGCCAGCGAACACCTCGGCCACGTCCTCCAGCTGATCGGCGTGCAGCCGAACGAGTCGGGCGACGCGAACCTGCCCACACCGCCACACCGTCACACAGTCGTCTGTCAGCGGTCACCTGACCACATCACCGCACCTTCACCTGGTCACACCACACCATACCACACCACACCGTCACACAGTCGTCTGTCAGCGGTCACCTGACCACATCACCGCACCTTCACCTGGTCACACCACACCATACCACACCACACCGTCACACAGTCGTCTGTCAGCGGTCACCTGACCACATCACCGCACTTTCACCTGGTCACACCACACCATACCACACCACACCGTCACACAGTCGTGTCAGCGGTCACTCGGCCACATCACCGCACCTTCACCTGGTCACACCACACCACACCGTCACACAGTCGTCTGTCAGCGGTCACCCAGCCACATCACCACACCTTCACCTGGTCACACCACACCGTCACACAGTCGTCTGTCAGCGGTCACCCGGCCACATCACCGCACCTTCACCTGGTCACACCACACCATACCACACCACACCGTCACACAGTCGTCTGTCAGCGGTCACCTGGCCACATCACCGCACCTTCACCTGGTCACACCACACCATACCACACCACGCCACACGGTCGTTTGTCGGCGGTGACCTAGCCACATCACCTCACCGGTACCTGGCCACATCACATCACATCACATCACATCACATCACACCACACCACCCGTCGCACAGTCGTCTGTTGGCAGTCACCTAGCCACATCACCTCACCGGTACCTGGCCACGTCACATCACATCACACCACACCACCCGTCGCACAGTCGTCTGTTGGCAGTCACCTAGCCACATCACCTCACTTTCACCTGGTCACACCACTCCATACTACACCACCACACCACTCGCCAAACGGTCGTTTGTCGGCGGTGACTTAGCCACATCAACTCACTGGTACCTGGTCACATCACATCACATCACACCATAACACACCTCTCGCCATACAGTCGTATATCAGCGGTCTCCTAGCGACATCACCCCACTGCCACCAGGCTACACTCCACCACCCAGCTAGCGACAGACACCCGCTAAACCGCAGACGTACTGGCCTGTAGCGCGCGCTCCAGGCTCTTCTTATTCTGATATTTACCCGCATTCATTGAAAAGAGATGGCTTACATTATTATACTGACGCTTGAAGAAGTAGCCGACGGGGTGCAATTGGGCAGACTTGTCACGCGTCGGACTCCTCCGCCCCACCCCCATCGCAACAAACTCATCAAAATCACCCCTTGTACACAAATGACTGCCATAGACGCCATGCAGTTGATTAATAGCTGCTCACCACGTGGTCACAAAAATAATCAATCAATCAAATACATGTGACGTCGACCGGCGCACCACGTGCCAACCACCACCCAACAGCGAGCGTCCGGCGTGGCTACCACCTTTTTGCCGGTCCTCGTGTTGAAGATGGTCTCGCCCTTGGCGAGGCGGCCCTGGTAGCAGCGCAGGTAAGTCAGCTGACCGAACTTGCCCGCCTCCAGCTTGAAGGCGAGCGACACGAACGGGTGCGTGTTGTCGCGGCGAGGGTCCATGAGCACCTTGGTGGGCTGGCCCTCAGGTCTGGCCGGTCGGGCGGAGCGTGTCAACCGGGCAAAGCGACACCAGTTGGTCATGCACGTGAGAGCGCCCCGGCACCATGTGTGGGAGAATGACAGTGGCAGCCGACGCGGGTGGTGCGGGAATATGGACAAGGAACGGTGAAGAATGGCGATCGTCGCGAGACACGTCGTCAGTCACGTGAGACGAGAGGGATAAAACAAATATGGACAAGGAACGGTGAAGAATGGCGATCGTCGCGAGACACGTCGTCAGTCACGTGAGACGAGAGGGATAAAACAAATATGGATGTCACGGCAATGAAGGGGAGAGGTGGTCGGTAAACGTACAGGAGACATACGAGGACGTGGAGGAGCGTAAGAGGAAATCTGAAGGCCATGCGAAACAAGGAAACTGCAGACGATTAGATGGCCACGGGAGACATGGAGCAATAATCATAATGACGAGCTATCGTACACCAAGTGCTACGAAAGGAAAACATGTCATGATCAACATATATTTAACGGGAGACGAGAGAAGCCAGAGGCAGACAGACGCATACGCCACAGGTTGCGCGACTGACGAGGATACACGTGTACATCACGAGAGCACGCGCACCACAGGAGACGTGCGCGACCCATGAAGACCGCGCGACGCCTGGAACACGCAACTGACGAGGAAACAAGTGTACATCACGGGAGCACGTGCGCGAATCATGGAGACGTGCGCGACCCATGAAGACAGGCGCGAGCCATGGAGACGTGCGCGACCCATGAAAACAGGCGCGAGCCATGAAGACCGCGCGACGTCTGGGACACGCAAGACGCCGACACCGCGGGAGACGAGACTGTCTCGCGAAACATGAGCAACTCAACTAACCTAAGAGTTTAGAGTCAGGCCGGCCGGGTGGGCGCTGCCACTCACGTGAGACGCGCCTCGTCAAGCGCGAAGTTGTCCACCTGCGACGGGTTCGGCAGCAAGTCCAGCACGCCGTCCAGCAGCGACTGTACGCCGCGGTTCTTCAGCGCGGTGCCCATCATCACGGGCGTGAAGAGTCGCGCCAGCGTGGCGCGCCGCACGGCAGCCACCAACTGAGGCTCGCTCGGAATCAACTCCTCTGTACAAGACGGGGTGCCTATTAGCCGAGGTTGGGTCCTACTACCACATACTCCGTACAAGACGTGGTGCCTATTACCCGAGGTTGGGTCCTCCTACGACATACTTTGTATAAGACGTGGTGCCCACTATAAGCTGAGGTTCGGTCCTCCTACGACATACTCTGTACAATACGTGGTGCCCACTATAAGCTGAGGTTCGGGTCTCCCACGACATACTCTGTACAAGACGTGGTGTCCAATAAACACTGAGGTTGAGTCCTCATACGACATACTCCTCTGCTCGAGACGGAGCTGACGTTTGGTCTTCCTACGACATACTCCTCTGTACAAGACGTAGTGTCCACTACAGTCTGAGATTGGGTCCTCCTACGACATACTCTGTACCAGACGCAGTACCCACTATAAGCTGAGGTTGGGCCCTCCTACGACGTACTCCTCAGTACAAGACGTGGTGTCCACTAAAAGCTGAGGTTTGGTCCCACTACGACATACTCTGCAAAAGACGTGGTGCCCACTAAAAGCTAAGATTGGGCCCTACTACGGCACACTCCTCTGTACAATACGTGGTGTCTACTATAAGCTGAGGTTGGGTCCTCCTATGACATGATCCGTACAATACGTGGTGCCAACTATAAGTTGGAGTTGTTTCCTTTCACGACATACTCTTCTGTACAAGACGTGGCGTTCACTGTAAGCTGGGATTTGGTCCCCTTGTGACATCATCCTTTGTACTCTAAATACACGCATGACCCCACCGACGCTTACGAACGACGGGGGACCAGTAGACGTGTTACCACCAACACACCAACCATGTGTATTAGGTTAGGTTAGATTAGGGCCTTTAGGTTCACTCCTTCAATCCGACGGCTATAGGTAGGTCATAGGCAAACGTAGTAGGCTTGGCATCCGCACAGTGCGAATCCAGGGTTCGCACCAGCCACTGGCCGCCACCGCTGGTGTCAGAACTCCGTACATGTGTCGGGCAGATGATGTAAACCACACCAAACCATCGATTCGATGAGTGGCCAGAAAAAGACAATCTCATCCCACGGTCATGCGATGACGTACGCAAAACGAACAACTCACCCAGGAACATGTTGCCCAACTCTTCGTCCACGTTGGCCACGTGCTCAATCAGCTCCGCACGTGCATCCTCGGTATGTGACCTCAGGTCAGCAGGAACCTCGTCATACCTAACTGTCTCACTGAAAACAACGTAACGTGTCACCGCCTCACTGCCAGAGGGTGTCATTAACTCACTGGGAACGACGACAGAGCGTGTCACCGCCTCACTGCCAGAGGGTGTCACTAACTCACTGGGAACGACGACAGAGCGTGTCACCGCCTCACTGCCAGAGGGTGTCACTAACTCACTGGGAACGCGACAGAGCGTGTCACTCTCCCACCGGAGACCGTGAGTAGCGTCGTATCAATGGCTCCCCGACAGCCCTCATGCAACAACATTGTGTGGGTCTTCATGGGGAAGCAGATTGCGAGTGCGATAACACCGGAGTATCAGGGTGCTGGTGCGAGTCTCAAGGGGCACCAGGGTGCGGGTGCGAGCCCACCGGAGTACCAGGGTGCGGGTGCGACTGATCATGGGGCACCCCATGGGGAATAATTCGAGTACCGGCGTGAATCTTCATAGGGCCCCGGTGTGAGGGGGTACCAACGAGACACAACAATCAATCAAACAATAACACATTAATGCATTCATGAACTTATTGTAAAGCAGTTTCTGCAATAAGTACAAATAATTTAACAAAGCGGATGATTATATCCGCATCCGTTATACTTAAGGGTCCGGTTAATGGCGTATTCAAGACAGTCGGCCATGAGTCATCTCCTAGCAGAGGTCAGTTGTCTTTCTTGCCACAACAAAATCTAGTATTACGAAAATCTGGTAAAATATCACTAGCATAGTTATCTCAGAAATTGAAAACAAAATATTCGCAACCGTTATTTCCGAAAGGCCTTTGATGAGTGCCAAAGGAGTCCTATGCAGTCCCCAGGGGAGCCTGCAACTGCTATGAGCCCCACAGGCCTGGCACAGTAATTTTCGTGCTCGACGTAAGCGACATGAAATGAAGGCCTTCATCAAAGCGAGCGTTCATCTGAGGTGGATTCTTTGTCAACAAGACATCATCTGTATTTTTTTTAATCGACCTTCGGATCAATATTTTCTCCTCTCGAACGACCCCTCCCATGCTCAGACTATCACGTGCCCCCTTGTTTGTGCTCCTGGGCGAGTTCCCTACTTCTTGGGGATTTAAACTTTGAATCCGGGAAATGGTGCTGGGTGGAAATAATTAAACTGAACAAGACCACATTGCCGCATTTTTTTAGGGCGTTTCCACGTCTTTCGGTCAGAATAGCATCCTTCTGAGCCACCAGGTGTCTGTGGGGGTTTAGGGGCGCATCGACGGCAGTGGTCATGCAGCACCAGGTATCTGCAAAACGTCTCAAAATTTAACATGACAGCCTATAAGGAACAACAGCGACCATCTTAAGGCTCTCAAGCCACCACGTGCGATAAAGCACCTCTACAATATTCGAAATAAAGACTGGATGCATTTTTAAGACATTCCGTTAGGCGTCATAAGCGGACATAATACCGGCGGCGCCGCTCTGGTGGTGGGTTTGTGAAGGAACACCACCAGAGTGAGCTTGCTTTTATTAATGCTATATTCTGGTTTCTAGACGAGGTGCAAGTAATTTCCAATGGTCCAATTTAAACAACATTGAAACAAGCTCTCTTATGACGTGTAGTTCGTATTATTATCAAATCATTTCACCCTGTCACTTTGCCCTTAAAGTGAAATGGGAGCAATTGGCCACTCAACATCTTGTGATAAACATGTGTCATACATGTTCTGTGTGATATCCTGACAATTTCCAATGTTCTTAACTAAACGAAAATCGAACGTGCTACATTTTTATATCATCTTGAATAACTTCCATGAAGGTTTAACCCTGTCACTTTTGCACTAAATTCCAGAATTTGTGTCCCAAATTATCACATTGCATCACTTTATATTGTATGTCAAATGTTCTACATTACCGAATTAATTTCCAATGGTCTTAAATAAACAGGCATAAAATCCGCTGCCTTATGATGCCATACTCGACTACTTTTATAGTTTTCTAACCCTGTCATTTTTGCACTCAATTCCAGGATTTGCATATCGAATTATTGCAATATATTACTTTAAATTGTCTATCAGATGTTCTACATTACCGAATTAATTTACAATGGTCTTAAATAAACCGGCATAAAATCTGCTGCCTTCTGATGCCATACTCGACTACTTTTATAGATATTTAACCCTGTTATTTTTGCACTAAATTCCAGGATTTGTGTCTCAAATTATCAGATTGTATTACTTTTAATTGTATATCAGATGTTCTACGTTAGCGAATTAATTTCCAATGGTCTCAAATCAACCTGCATAAAATCAGCTGCCTTCCGATGCCATACTCAACTACTTTTATAGATATCTAACCCTGTCACTTTGTACCTTTTGACATGAAGCTTTGCGACATTATTGACGTTCTGGCATGGTCGATGCATGTCAAGCGCCGACGGTTGCTGCCTAGAGGATCCGTAGGGCCGCCGAGCGGTGGCACGATAGAAAGTAAAGTTCCACCCTTCAACAATACTAAGCAACATCGGCTCTGGCACGCCAAAATGGTGTAGGAGAAATTCACGGTTGTAGATGCATTCTTTCCCTTCAACGCCCATAAGCGTAATGCCCCTAAACAATTTCGCCAAAATCTGTCGGCCTCAACTATAACGTTGGCGGAACTCATGCCAGGCACATCGTCTATCGTTTCAAGTATGAAAATCTGCCTGCAACTTTGGCGTTAGGGCCCATCAACATTCAGGGAATAGGAATCCCGCGCCCCGCCATGTTATGAATGGCGGGCGGTTGAGGACTGGCCGGAGGCGTCCGGCGGCCGGCCGTCTATGGTGGAAAATAGTTCAAAAAGGAAATACGGAAAGTAACAATATGCGCAATAGGTCACTGCAAGTGGCCATAAAATTGACGTCTGAAGGCAAGCTAACTTTCATAAATGTACTTCGCATCATATTTTATGGAGACAGAGTCTCATAAATTGTAACTATATTCTTCGCGCACACACTGGTGAGCATCCGGGGCCGCTTGCCGGGGGCGCATGTTTCAGAGTTCTTGAATGGGACCTGTTTTCTTTCTTTACTGAAGATCCCCTCGATGTCCGCAGTAACATTGCGTCTGACGCCTAACGCGTCTTCAATGACCCCGACGCCGACGAACCACCTCACGTCAGCGGATCTACCAAGACAACAGACCGGCAGTTGGGGCATCTTGATCGGAACTACCTAAAACTACCACCCACCAACGTGTGAGCAGGACCTGGGTGAACAGTCAATTGGCTTGCATGAGTGACTTGAATTAGTCGAGCTCATGCTCGAATAATTATCAGTGAAATATATATCCTATAGGAAGAGAGCCAAGGTTCAAACGTCTACCAATGAACAGCAGGCGCGGCAGAAAACGCGAACAAGACATCTGTCCCGGTGCTAAATGAGGGCTGCCAGCAAAATCGACAACGTCATGGCAGACGGGAGCCATTCGATGTGTACGGGTAGTGAGATGCCTCACATGCTGGCCATCACACCGGGCCTCAAGGGAGCTATTTTCCGTGTATGGGTGGTGAAATGCCTGAAAACGTTGGCCATCACACCGGGCTTGAAGGGAGCTATTTTCCGTGTATGGGTGGTGAAATGCCTGGAAACGTTGGCCATCACACCAGGCCTGAGGGGAGCTATTTTCCGTGTATGGGTGGTGAAGGCTGCAGTGAATCTATTACCGCCTCCTCGATGAGAAGGCGGCGCACCTTTAGGAAGGCCTGACTGCTCCCATGGGTGTCGATTTGAATGCTTTTGAAGAGGCCTTGGCTTCTTCAATGCTGTCCCCCCACCCGTAATTTCAACCTTTAACATGGGACCCTATGGGGTGGCCCCCAATCTATTTGGGCCCGCCCAATTCCCCCATGCATTTCCCCAAAAACCTTGCATAAAAAAACTCCCGTGGATGCACCGCGTCGACTTCTTTTCAGTCGAAGGAGCCCCTATGGAATGAGGGTCCCATCTCCAAGATTTCCAGCACAAGATGCCCACATGACGAAGTTCGTGTCACCTCGGGGATATTGAGAGTCCTCACCCTTCCCCCGACTTAGTGTCATCAATGCTGTGCAGCATCATTCCTTCAGGGAAGTGGCGCTCGTTGACCCAACGGCCTCCCCCACGATTAAAATGCATGAATCCTCACTGGAAGCCGTGTGCGCGGGCGGAGGATGGCGGTGTACTCGAGCACACCGAAGAGCACCTTTTCCTCTGAAGGGGATGTCTTTGGCGGACAAATCAGTTGAGCGCGGTGGTCGGGGAGAGCACTCGAACCTTCCTGAAGTAGCGCTTTCCCGGCCACCTTGAATGACTTGGCATTAGCGATCGCGCACATCCGGCAACGGCCGTTCCATGGTTCACGTCCGATCACTGAAGTTAAGCAGCATTAGCCCCGGTTAGTACGTATATGGGTGACCGCCTGGGAACATCGGGTGTCGTCTCTTCTTCACGTTTACTTCAGGGGGCCAGTGCGATCAGGCGATAATTTCTCAGTCCACATCGCGTCCCCACCCGATACCGGCTAACCAGAGTGACGCCCCACTTGTAGCTATTATCCGACATGATTACATGTCAACCGCACCTCCTAGTCTTCACCAGTGAACATGGATGACGTCAGACAAGCACGGAAACCTCCCAATTACGCGACTGATCTTAATTTGTACTGGAAACGTTCTGCAGCGAACGGTTCACCCATCATGACTAATCGCACTCCATGGATTATTTTTCTGGTCACAGGTGCCCCTTTGGGAACACTTAAGTGCATCGCGTATCGAGGTTTTCAAGACAAGATGCCCCATGAGCGAAATTGGTGTACTATAAGAGGAGTTGGTGGCCTTCGGGGATATCAGTGTTCACCACCTCCTCCAGCTATTCGCATCAGTGGCCTCTCCAGGTGAGTGGTGGTCCTGATCCAATTATGTTCCCAGACCAAAATGCCTGCATACACACTGGAAGTGTGGAACATTGCAAATGGCAATGGGGCCTGACGGCAAGCTTCTCGCACACACTCCCCCCCCCCCCATAAAAAGAGACATTGCCACTGATTCTACTGTGCGTTTGGTAGCTGTGGAAGTCCGTCATGCCCCGAGAATACGTCACGTTTTGGTGTTCGGAAAGCGCGTGATGCGGGACCCATCCCCATGGAAAGGTGGCACACAGCTCAACGAATTTATCAGCCAAAGGCGCCTCCTTCAGAGGAAAAGGTGCACCTTTGAGGCGAAGAGGCGTCCTTTCAGTATGCTTCATTGCACGTCCTCCGCTGAACGATTATTTTCCGCCCAAGGCGACCCTTGGGGAATAAGCCCCACCCCATGAAAATGCCTAGATCCGCCCCTGGTTATGGCAAGTTCCTCCAGAAGCAAAGGCGGCAGTGGCGTGGCCAGGATTTGGTAAAGTGGGAGAACATCTGAAGAACCCTCCCCCATCTTTCCTAAACTACTCAAATTTCTGGCACTTTGCTCCAAAATCTGATATACGATCGGATCGGATCCGATACGATATATTTAAACCTATATATATATATATATATATATATATATATATATATAACAGGCCCCATATTATATCATATTCATTCATATATTTGCCTGAGAACCTATCCCTAAACAGGGGCGGATCCAGGAATTTGCATGGAGTGAGGACACATTCCCTCAGTCACCTTGAGCAGACAAAAATCGATCAGCGGAGGAGGGGAGGGGACGTGTACTGGACCATACTTAAAGGACGCCTTTTCGTCTCAAAGGTTCACCTTTTCCTTCCCGAATATCAAATAGTTAATTTCGTCGGACTCGTTCGCGATACTTATAACTTACAACACACACTAAGGAGGCATTCCACACTGGGAACAATACCAAAATGTGGTTCCAACTGGCAACAAGGTGTTCCAAATATTCGATAATTTCAATATTGTGCTCTCCAAATCGGGGACCAGAAAGGCATACGGTACATACTTTTGGGTGGATCATCCCTGTCTCTGGTTGAAGCTCTCTCCCATGTCTTTTGGATGTAATACGCGTCACAGTCGGATTGCAATCCCGAATGCTGGAAAGCCTGCTAGCTAACGCACGCATTGCCCCCCCCCCCCCCAATCGACTTCACAAAACGTCACCAGCGCCAGTCGTCCACGTACGCATCCGATCCTGACGAACGTCATTACCCCACCACCAGTGATATTTTGCTCCTGTGATGTTTAAAAAAAAGAAATTAGCTGGGCAAGATATGCTGTATGATACTTTTACGCGGAGTAGTTCGAGAATACTGGGCTCTTTAACGCAGTATTTACAGGAGTGCATACAGCATTGTCCACTACAAACCTGCCACGCATCTCCTGGCTGTGCAGGCTCAGGTCATGGTGATTACCCGAATGTGCCGTCGAAGTAGATGGCCTTTCTGTGTATGAGGTCCACCAGGCCGCGGGTGTCGCTCTCCTTGCCGATCGGCAGCTGAAGAAACGCCGCATTGTAGTTCATCTTGGACCTGCGGAGCGACACGACCGTCACGTGACCTGCGGGGCGACACGACCATCACGTGACCTGCGGGGCGACATGACCGTCACGTGACCTGCGGAGCGACACGACCGTCACGTGACCTGCCTGGCGACACGACCGTCACGTGACCTGCGGGGCGACACGACCGTCACGTGACCTGCGGCTGCATGCTAACAACATCACCGCGTGAGACGAGCGCCGGTGCCACCGTGTTCTCCGGTTCTGCTTCCACCGCTGGCAACCAGCCTGCGGCAGTAGCAACGGACAAACCCAGATACCTGGTAACCAGCCTGCGGTAGTAGCAACAGACAAACCCAGATACCTGGTAACCAGCCTGCGGTAGTAGCAACAGACAAACCCAGATACCTGGTAACCAGCCTGCGGTAGTAGCAACAGACAAACCCAGATACCTGGTAACCAGCCTGCGGTAGTAGCAACAGACAAACCCAGATACCTGGTAACCAGCCTGCGGTAGTAGCAACAGACAAACCCAGATACCTGGTAACCAACCTGCGGTAGTAGCAACAGACAAACCCAGATACCTGGTAACCAACCTGCGGTAGTAGCAACAGACAAGCCCAGATACCTGGTAACCAGCCTGCGGTAGTAGCAATACACAAACCCAGATACCTGGTAACTAGCCTGCGGTAGTAGCAACACACAAACCCAGATACCTGGTAACCAGCCTGTGGTAGTAGCAACACACAAACCCAGATATCTGGTAACCAGCCTGCGGTAGTAGCAACAGACAATCCCAGATACCAGGAAGAGGCCACAGCACAGACCCGTCCGCCAGAACTCGCAATAAAAGCCAACATTGTGGTGCACCATTGCACACACCTGACCCAATTATTGATTGATTGATTGATTATATGGGCTTAAGGGCACGCCGACTACACGGTCATTTGGCGCCCACCTGACCAAATGAACACAGCAGGTTTATTCCTACTCCTCCCAGGCGGCGGACGTGGTCCACATGTCCTCCACAATTGATGACAGGTGGAGGACATTATGGCTTCACCCTTCAGCTTTCCACCAACCGCAACTGCTGGAGGAAGTTATGGCACCTCCACTGACTGGAGCTAATATGGAACGTTATGCACCTCCCCTACCCCCGCTCACCGGAGCTGATGGAGGACGTTATACATCTCCCCTAACCCCGCTCACCGGAGCTGATGGAGGACGTTATGCACCTCCCCTACCCCCGCTCACCGGAGCTGATGGAGGACGCGATGCGGGTTGGCGCCCATCCGGTCCAGTTTGTTGATGAAGGCGATGCAGGGTACCCTGTAGCGCTTCATCTGTCGATTGACGGTTAGCGTCTGACTCTGTACACCGCCGACGGCGCACAACACCAGCACGGCACCGTCCAGTACCCGCAGTGCGCGCTCCACCTCCACTGTGAAGTCCACGTGACCTGCCGACACGACCCGGGTCAATGAAGTCTCGTGACCTGCCGCCACGGCCCGGGTCAGTGAAGTCCACGTGACCTGCCGACACGACCAGGGTCAGTGGAGTCCACGTGAACTGCGGCACAACCAGGGTCGGTGAAGTCCACGTGACCTGCAGACACGACCCGGGTCAGTGAAGTCCACGTGACCTGCCAACATGGCCCGGGTCGGTGAAGTCTGCATGACCTGCCGACACGACCTGGGTCGTGTAATTCACGTGACACCCTCCCTCACTCACGTGACGCAAACGTCACACATGTAGTACACCCCACGACCTGCCAACATGATGGCCGTCAGTAAAGTTTACGTGACCTGCCGACACAACCCGGGTCAATGAAGTCTCGTGACCTGCCGACACGACCCAGATCGGGTCGGTGAGGCCCACGTGACCTTCCGACACGACCCGGACGACCCGGATCGGTCCATGTGATCTGCAGCACAACCAGGGTCGGTGAAGTTCACGTGACGACCTGGGACGACGGTCGACAGAACCTGCCGTCACAGTCCGGGCGTGTAGAATTTACCTGACTTACTGACACGGCCCGGGCCAGTCAAGTCGACGTGGTCTACTGACACGGCCCAGGTCAGTCAAGTCGACGTGACCTGTTGACACGGCCGAGGCCAGTCAAGTTGACGTGACCTGCCGATAAAAGCCGGGTCGGACGGGCGCTACCTGCCGACCATGTGCATACGCACATCTCCGCTGCGGCCGTCAGACCGTAGGCATGCCGCGTCACACCTCCAAACATATCAGACCATACTGATGTACTCCTGCTGCAAATCTGGCACATATCAGACCATACTGATGTACTCCTGCTGCAAATCCGGCACGTATAGCCATCGGCGTTTGATTACATAGTGACGTACATGCAAAGTAAAACACTGGATTTGCTCACCATCAACGCTATCCAAATTATACTTCATGTTAACTTAGGTTATATTGTCATCATGCACTCAGATGTCACAGCACCGCAAACCGCCTCTACCGATCAAATGTTTCCGCTTCTGTCACACACTCACAATGCATCAAACGATACGTCTCCGATGCGCCACCAATATGTACACTATATATTAAATAACAACGCAATGGGACTGGTTCAATTCAGTGTTAAAATATTGTTTTTTTTCACTAGGTGTGAGATGCACAAGTGATTATAGTAAGATGTCAAAATTACCCCTGAAAAATGATGTCGTTTAAGATACTTTCGAAATTACCAAAGCTATATTTTGAATCCAGAGCATACGTGTACTTTTTCCACTTGTTTTGACATGTACCTAATTTTGGGATACCTATATTGTCGATAGCAATAAACATGGCTGTGCCATAAACTGATATTGTGCAACAGGCCACATCATATATATTTATTTACCCAGAATTGTGCTACCGTAGAGTCGTGCATCACAATGGAATGCATTCATATTTACAAAGTTCATATCTCCCAACATTCATAATTTCCCAATTGGAAGTAAACTTCCAAAAATTGGAAGTGAAGTTCCAAAACAGTCTGCATAGGATGCATTCATATCTTCGAAAGTCCATATCTTCCAAAGTTCACAACTTCAAAAATTGGAAAGCTAGGTTCGACTAGGTTCCTATCAGGGTTCTTTTAGAAGCGAACGTCAAATTTGGAAGTTATACACATTTGAAGATATGAACTTTCGAAAAAATGAAACGCGGCCGTCACAATCCATAATAGTGAGCATAAGCATGATGCATGCAAACGAAATACTCCTAGAAACTCGGCATGATCACCGAACATGCATCAAGAAGTACGATGTTGATACTTCTTTGGAAAGAATATCGATTATCGACGTCGATTATCACTCGTGTAATCTGACTACCTGAGGGCGCCGATGTGCCAGAGTAATGTGCCAATCAATAGGGAATTAACATCCCACAGTACTGCGGCACCGAGTGGATGGATTCATTTGATGTATGTCAGGTTTCCCTTTGCCAAGTTATTCAATATTATCACTTTTAAACTCCGGGGACATGTTCGTATATATTCATTTCCAAGTTCAGTTTACAAATTAATCATCCGAATCCAGCATCAGGCCTGTTTTTGCGGAACAGCTTTTGGGCCCAAAGTGAGATGAATATAAGTTACTTTTATGCATAATTTTTCATTCTTTTTTATTCCTTCATAAGCATTCACATCACTTTCAACATATCCATCACATTTACGCTACAATCATGTAGACTGCCTAAATGAAATAAGAAATGTACGATATACTGAATTTCAACTTTGACTGATCTTCAGCCAGCATCAAAGAAACATCGCCCTAGGCAGAGTTGGTTGCGGCTCCGTTGGCGCAGAGTTGCAGATCCCTCATGTTGCCACCGACCTGGAGTGTCGATGATGTTGATGTTGTGGTCCTTCCAGACGGTGTAAGTGGCCGCAGACTGAATGGTGATACCACGCTGTCGCTCCAACTCCATGGAGTCCATCACGGCGCCCACATTATCCTTCCCACGAACCTGCCATCACCGGCATATAAGTGGGCATGGACGGCAACTGGAACACTTATTCTCGAACTCCATAGAGGCCATCACGGGCCCACATTATCCATCCCGCAGACCTGTCGTCACCGGCATAGAGGCGAGGCACACATACAGGGACACAGGCACAGACACGGGGGCACGGTTAGAGTCACCGGCATAGAGGTGGACACAGACTGTAGCTGCAATACTCACGCTATCTTCCCGGCGAACATGCAGCTGCCGACATAGAGGTGGGCACACAAGGTAACTGCGATACTCACGCTATCTTCCCAGCGAACCTGCAGCTACCGACATAGAGGTGTGCTCAGATAATAGCTACAGTGCTCGTTATTATTTCCCGTGAACCTACAGCTACCGATATAGAGTCGGGCATGGACGGTAACTGGGCGTAGCAACCAATACTGGAAGAGAGGACAGATGGGGCAGCGGCCCCCAAACCTTTGACGGACTTACCATTAAAACTAGAATGGGCGTGGCAAGGAAATAATTAACTTCAAAGTGGCTCTTTCCCCTCACCTCCACCCGTAACTTTGAGACAATTTCTACATCTATGGGAGTAGTTGCA
Source organism: Ashinkailepas kermadecensis (assembly GCA_034440615.1). Lineage (NCBI taxonomy): Eukaryota > Metazoa > Arthropoda > Thecostraca > Neolepadidae > Ashinkailepas > Ashinkailepas kermadecensis. The sequence continues at coordinate 62,567 of JAOTOM010003920.1, read as the reverse complement.
GTATCAGTGTTAAAATAATAGCCTTTCGGTAGGTGCGAGATGCCGAAATGAGTACGGTAGGATGTCGAAATTCGCCACGGAAACGATGCTGCTTACCATAACTTATGTTTTCCAAGAAAAATTTGATCCAACAGCGTACTCAAACGTGCACCTTTTTCGTTTGTTTTGAGATGCCCAATATTGGGATAACTATTTCAACGATAACGATGCAAAATACCTGTACTTATCAACTGATATTGTAGAACAGACCCCACCACAGGTAATCTTCTTACCTGGAATTGTGTTAAGAGATGCTCGTGTATCACGATCCGCAATGGTGAGTACCAGCATGATACTTATCAACGAGATACTGTTAGAAGTTATGTTTGAAGACATCACAAAGACTCATCAAGAAGCACGATGTTGATACTTCGTTTGGAGGGATGTTGATTCAGTGTTTAGAAAGTGGTATATTCCGCCCTATTTCACGAATAATTGATCACCGTGCAGTATCCGTGCAATCCTTGCCGTAAATGTGTAGCCCCCGACGTAGACCTGGACACGGACAGCACACGCGGTGCACATAACGTCAAGACGCATGAAATCAGGAAATCATCATCAACACCGAATTTTCTTCCCCGACACAAGAACCGACGGACCGACTTTAGCCCGTGGTATCGACGCAGGAGAGTGGAAGGATCCCATGGCTTGGGAGCAACCACTAGATATCACATCACCTCATGCTTCTTTCGACTAGCAATTCCACCCAGTGCACTGGCGAAAAGTCGCTTATCACACCGGCTTAACAAACTTAACAAATTCAACAACAAACAAACAAACAAAAAACACAATTACATATCCACAATCACCCAAAACCAGTGCCATACCACGAGGGGAAAGGGAGAAATCCCCCCCCCCTCCCCCGAGAGGTGACAGGCCTCAAAAGGCAGTAACTTCAAATTACTTTTTCGTTACATGTGAGAATCAAATACAGTCATTAGGAGATAGTGAAGGATGTAAAAATTACAAGTCAGGCACATCAGGATGAAAACCAATAGCCAGATTGAGCATCATTGTACTTACAAATTAACCACATTGCTTAGGGTGGCCGACACAATCATGCAAACCTGGACAATTTACTCTTTGTCTATTCATCCTGAAATATATATTTGTGGCTCAGCACCTCTGCCATATGTTTCTCATTTACTCCCTTTATTCTTTTAATGAGCATGAGTACTTGCACGTTATGCAGTACTTGAACTGAAATAGGCATTTACATTGCTTAGTACTTAATAAGATTAACATAATATAATCAGCGTGTGCTTGTTTCGGGTGTTATGCATGGTTTTCCTTCATGGGTATGATGACAGGCCGTGATATGTACGAAGGTTCTGACGATCAGCAATTGACTCTCTTGTCCCTAAGAGAAGATAAGTACCATACATTTAATAGTATGATAAACCTGGAGTATAATGGTACTAATATTATTAGCTGTAGTACCTTGCACCTCTTGGAAGCAATTGTCGTGAGATCAGGGCTGGATTTGTGCTTTGTGATCCTGGACGTGCAGAGGGAAATTTTGGGCTAATCGAATAGGGAGAGGATATTTTTCTTCCAAAAACTGGCATCAGAATCTCAGCTCGCACGTTTCGGTGAACCTTTAGCACTTCATTTTACAGAGCAGTGCATTGTCAAACAGCACCATCCAACCTTCAAATGAGGAAATGAGAGGATATCTTTATGGTGAGGATGATGTTCTGGATGCCAAAAAGCCGGTTACGGCCTATTTTCCAACCCGGCATGAGACAGTGAAAATGCATAAAAAGGAACGATTTATGGCCGACGATGTAAACGTTCTACCAGTCAGGCATCATTTCGATTGAAATGTTCGAGTTTTGAATGTGCACACAGCCAGCGACACCGTTGGGCACCACATCAGCGTGCAGGTAGGTGGGTTACCTCGTGCATCTCGCTGATCCGGCCCGTGTAGAAGAGGATTCGCTCGGACAGCGTCGTCTTGCCGGAGTCGATGTGCGCCGAGATACCGATGTTACGGACCCGCTCCAGGGGTACGAACGGGGCAGCGGCGCTCTGGGACGCCCACCGTGCCGACGTCAGCCACTGCTAACGCAGAGGACAGGCGGTCAGGCGTGAGAGCAAATCCTCCCAACATCTACGACTAGCGCGACCTCAGACCAAAAGGACCAGCTTGTTAGCTGGTTAGTTAGGTGATTTGCTCCCCACTTCAAAACACAATACAATATGAAGCTTCCCTTTTGCAAACAATACATGGCATTATCAGAGTCAAAGTCCGACTTGAACACAAACTTCAGCCATCAGCCATCAAAATATTTCACCCTGCCTGATCTTAATGAGTATTTCTAGCATCTTAATGATATTTACAACATGGAAATACAGTTGTCACTTGACAACTTGTATGCTTTCTGATGCATTATCCCATGCTTCATTTAAGCAGGGAGAATTATAAGTGTCAAAGAGAGGGCGAATCGAGAACGACGAGTCCTAATGATATTCTTGTAATTCTTTGGGAGACATGAACTTACAGCTTGGAGTAGTGATGCACGGCGAAATCATACATTTCAGGTAGACAAGGTTGATGAATGCTATCAATATATATTAATACAAAAAGCCACAACATGATCAAGTTCCAGCTAACCCGGTGGTAAATCCTAGCCAGAAAACAGAAAAACCTTGGGTCCTCTTACGACTTACACAGGACGTTTGCTGTATGACATCGTAATCTTTCCCGCCCAATGGTACCGGGTACGCCTGAACCCCGCACGGCCTGCGAACTTCGAGCCAACGACACCACACGGCCCGCGAACCTCGAACCAACAACGCCCAGTTGTGAGAATACCTCAATAGCCAAAGAATTTACTGAATACTGAATCGAAATCTTACTCCAGAAAGTTTTCACAACGGCCTTTATGGTGTAGATTTAGGTGGACTTGATTCATCGTTTCCAACATTATCGTATGAATAGCTGCCAAGGACAAGTTCACCATTACATAATGGTATGCCGACATCTTGCAATGCAAGTCCAGTTCGTGACTATGCATTATGTGGTTTATTATATAATAACAGTCAATAACAGATAATGAGGCATCCCTATTCCTAAAAAAACAACGAAATCCCTTCTAAGTAACTCTGGTTTCCAGATTGCGTGTATGGGAACAAAAAGGCATGCTACATATTATTATCATGACAAATTTCCATACCCACTGTACTTTCTTGTTTCATATTGTATGCTGAACAAGAAACATCTGCTTTGACACTGTCCCATCAGTCGGATGATATATTATGCATGGTTAGGGATAATATATCATCCGACTGACCCCAAAGTCGATCTTGCTAGAAGAGAGAAGACTAGTGCTTGCCAGCATCTTACATACTGAGCTAATGCTCTACCAACCATGTCATCATGGCAGATAATTACACCTAAATTATAGGATACAATGGTGGGTCCACCAATACATGCAGCATCACTTCTAAGTACAAATCCTAATTTCAAAGAGTGGATAATATCAACTAGATAGTCAAACTGGTCAATAACATTAACCTGCTAGTCCATGACAGTTTTTGTGATGCGAAGTCCTATTGTGTGCATTGTTATGATGCTTAGACTCATGCACTTAAGGAAGCCATCACTATTGGGTGAAATATACAAAACGTATTGGACACAAAATTAATGCCACCACTGGGTATATCTGAAGGAAAAGGACACAACTCCACATAATTGCAGTCATACGATATCATAATAGGAATGTCGACAATGGATTTCCAATAATGACAATAATAATAGGAATAATAATAATAATAATAATAATAATAATAATACAAACTGCCACCACAATAGTTGTGCAATAAAATAAAAAAGAACACAATACAATAACAATGGCAGGGCACAGCTACGATTTTCTTAAGGGAGCCTAACCCAAAGAAATATGCTGAAACAAAGGTGGCTTTCAGAAAGTACAGAGAGCCAAAAGTTCAAGGTTTTGGGTGGTGAAGATCTCAAAATGTCTTGTTGGTCCAGTGTATTTTAGTTGGTAAAGGGGGCTGGCTGAGCTACTGACCCCCTTCCCCTTGCTGTTCCTCTGAGCAATGGCATTGTGTGACAGGTGGCTTAATAACCAAATACAGTAAACTAGGACTGTAACATCAATGTCATTGCAGTCTCAGACCTACCTAGAGACTTCCATATTATAAATCCAAATATACCTGGGAGCTAAAATAGATGTGATTGCTGACCAGCTTGTATGGATTGGCAATCTGCTGAGCTCAGTATTCCTAGGCCTTGGTGCACCACATTACACTAGTCCAATGTATTTTAAACAGCATACCATATCAGCACCACACATTTTCTGAACCAAATCACCATAGTCACAATATTTCACATTCAGCACAACTCAGTGTTTTCAAATGCCTATAGGTGTGTGGAAATTGACAATTCATACAACTTTTTAAGTACTTCTGTACTTCCATGTTGATATCATCAGTTGAAAAGCATCCATACCAGTGTCACTTCTGATGTGTTAAACAAGACATTCAATACTGGACCCTGTTGCAAATAGGTAGCTTCCAGTTTAATCCCACACTAATTATGCATGTACCCAGCTATGTCGCCATTGAAATGTCCTTCACAGCTTTGACTGACAGTGTTATCTAATGGAGGTTGGATAAACAGCATGTCAGGCAATGACAACTTATGGCAATGAAAATAAACAGCATGTTCTGTGTGTCATGTTATAATATTGCATATGCCATATCTGTATTACATTATTAGGTTAGGGTCAGTTAGGTTAGACTGTGTGGTAAGCTTTTGTTTTAAGGTAATTTTTGAATTTCATGAATTTGTCTCCAACACAATGCTTATGAACATTGTCAACATGAGGTGACAACTCACTTCCTCTGCAAATGTATACCTTTTGGTTGGCAGGCAAAATAATACCAAAGAATACTTTGAGATGAGCAACAATGCATAACAATGTTTAAAAAAAAAAAAAAGAGAAGGATAATTCAATTAAATAAAATTCAATAAAAATTCCAACTAAAAACCTAACCCAACATAAACTAGCCTACTAAGACCTGATTTTAAAGAAGGACAATTTCCAAAATTTTCTTTAAAATATTAGAGATTTTTGTGAAAATGTTCCAACTTAAAAACCTAAACCTAACCAATTTGTTTACTTAATACAGGCAAAATGTGTGTAAAGTTTGTCTTGTGAACAGCCTAAAGCACAATAATACCATCTTGCCTCCATGAAGCAGACAAAGGGGTTAGGTTTGGCTAGGTTAGGTTAGGCTGATTTGTTAAATTTGAAGACATTTTCCGAGAAATAAAACTTGAAATCATTTTTTAATGCAATTTTTATCCACAAACAGGTTAGGCTATGTTACGTAAGATGTTGTTATTATAAACTTGTTGAACTCTGTGCCATGGATGAACCATGGACTTAGATGAACCATGGAAGCTGAGTCAGCTAGATCCTGATCCACTGCCAACAATTCAGTGATGTCACTGATGGTCTGATGCTACATAGCATTATACAATTACCTAAATATATAATATACACATACATGACTACATCATAACATAAATAATTGTAAGTGGATGTCTTGAAGAAAAAAATCATAGGTAGAGATCAAAAGTTACATTAAAATTGCATTCAAAAAGCCTTACCTTGACCATATTCAGATGATGAACAGTGCATTTGTAAGTCATGCTTTACACTAGGGCTTGAAAAAATAGCTCTAGGGCCCCATATCATGCTGGGGGTTGCCCAAAAATTGTGGTCAAACCATCAAACATTCATGTCCAGGTCTGATAAAGAATTAAAGCAGGGCCCCCAGAATTGGAGCCTAAAAATTGAAGTGTCAAAAAAGGTCATGCTGGGCCCAAAACTTGGAGTTGGGGACCTCAAATAAATACATTGGGTCCAAAAAATTAGCTTGAAAATTGCCCTGAGGACTCTTGAAATCTTGTTGTGGAAATAATAATTCCCATTGGTGTCCCAAAAAAAATATGCTCATGGACCCAAATTACATGAACCCCCAAAAAATGTAGGACACAAAAAAATGGCTGGGTCTAAAATTGATTTCAGCCCTTGACAGAGCCACAAAATGTCACACTGTGGTCCGAAGAAGCCCAAAGAACAGTGTCATAAAGGCACACCAGATGTCAGTATATTCAGACATTCAAACACCACCATGTCTAGCAAAAAAAAGAACAGGGATTTCCCAATGCAGCAACACAAAATTTCCTATGCCCTGAAGTGCGGTGGCTCCCAATAAATGATGCTGGGGCTGAACAAATTGAGTGAAGGTCACAAGAATCCAATTAAGGCATGAAAAATGAGGCTGGGGCCACAGAAAATCAAGCATTGACACTAGAAAGTAATCTGTGCCAGAAAATCACGCTGAATGCCCCCAAAATAGCAATTTGGGGAGTTTCTCCCATATGACCCAGGAATCTCCTTTGTGAACATTCCAGGTGGTATCTATCCAGTGGTATCATCCTTCAAGGGATGTGATGATAAGATCATAGAATGCATTTAATTTATCCTAACAGTCCTTCAGCATTTAAAGTCACACTCTATGCTAGATAACTGACTCCAAAAGAAGCCATTATGTGGATTGTCTATGGTATGCACATATATAAATATATATATATATATATATATATATATATATATATATATATTAATTAAGGTGGTGTGTAAAGAACATGCGACACTTCATCGGAGATCGTCGAGGAAATAAACATATCCTCAGTCAGCATACTCTACATCGCGTATGCGGGCCAAATCATGCGGATGATTGGCGCGGTTGGTTAAGGCGTCCTCTTTCCGTGCAGGTGGTGGCGGGTTCGAATCTCTGCACCCTCACGTTTTTAACCTGATCACACAATCGTTAGCAGTCAGGGCCGTTGGTTAATGTTGCACTTTAGATAACTTTACACTATCATATGAGTTGCTTGATGTAATAATATTTGCCCATGAAAGTAAAGAGTGAAATACGTAATTAAAGCCCACTAATGCAATGAATGTCCAATTGGACCATTTGGAATTGTCATCGTGGAACTTTGTCTCTGGAAGGAAACATTGCATCCATATCCAGTTCAAGTTGTTTATTTCAACAGCCCGGTTCTGTATGCACCACATTCCTTTACATTTTGAGTGCAAGCAACGCTACCGTAGGAAGTGCAGAAGATACCCGGTCAACATGCCTCTCACATAACGTTCACCTGGGGTGGGGGGGAGTCCGGGCATCTAAGGTCAGAAACTAGAAGCACAAAATTTGGAGGAATTACAGCTGTAGTGAACTCACTGCAGTATACATTTCATGACTCCAGGTCAATGTCTTCAGGGTTAAATGAGGTCACAATCAGCCTCCACTCCACCCCAGCCGGCACGGTCTGTACGTTGGTTGGTTATTTGGGCTTAAGGGTGCATCGACTGCCATCTGTATGTACAGAAAATATGCATGTTCCACTGCCGAACGGTAGGTAGACCGTTCATACGTACGCTCGCTGCATACACTGGTACAGACTGCGTGATGTCATTACGATCGGTAGTACGGACCCATCGTGCGATCATTACGGCCAGCGTGCAGTATGCATAGTATATAACCTCTGAGGTTATGTACAATATGTATGGAGCATAACAACAGCAATTCTTAAACACAAATTGTTTGAAATTTGTCCTTTAAAGTACAAATGAACTTGCATGGAAAGTTGGGCAACGTTAGTGTAGGTTATGCTACTTTTTCTTTGTTTAACATTATTTTGCATGATATATTACATAACTCAGCCATTTTTTGGCGTTATTCTGAACACCAACTAAAAAGTAAGCTTTTCCGCAGGGAATAAGTGATCCAACAGCCATAAACGTTGCATTAGAAAGATAGATCCAAAGAATTCAAAGAACACCTTAAATCACAACTTACTGCTGGTGGTAATCTAGATAGGTAGGTAGGTACATTGGTATGGGAAGAGGGGGTTTCCAAACACCTAAGACATCATACAACAAACAGCTCTACTGCTGCTTCTGTATGGCTGAACCAGTAATTGTACGTTTACTGAACACAAAAATTAACAAGCCATCCATATTCCAACAGTTCCTTTTGATGAAAATCCTTTAACCACTTGCAAAGAGCAACTATAAAACAGATAATTACTTTGTGGTGGCATGCCATATTCCAAACATGAAAATGTGGTTGTGCAGGATTACTTCACTGTAGCTGTTTCGTACAAGCTGTTAGTACCTAGCCATTAAAAATACTGGTGTAATTGCAAAAAAAAATATTGGAGGTAACATTCATATGGTTCTCCCAAGCCAATTGGGTAAATTTTTCTTAAACTGTGTTTTAGGAATTTTTCGATTATTTTTTAGGAATGCTACGTTTATGAACGTGATTCGGAAGATGCGATCATTCGTTTTCTCCGTAAATGCTTACTTTTCAATTTGAACGATGACGTCATAGTCACGTCGGTACGGTATGATGACGTCATATGCATGGGACTGAGACTTCGATTGGCTAACGCTACAAATGTTCACATACCTTAATGAGATGGTCCTGGCTTTATCTAACCACAGATTAATAAAACACACAACTTGCCACGGTTCCAGGCGGGTTCCGTCGAGAAAAGTTCCTTTGTAGTCGCTTGTGATGAACCCACACCTCTTCTTCTCCTTCCTTCTGGTGACACAAAATGTCTCGGTGCACTCCCACCGATGCCTACTCTCCTGCAACCTGCAGGCCTTGGAACACTTAGAGCAGACAACTCCGGCAAGAAGAACTCCGTGGCGTCTAAGGAAGTCTAAGCTCGCTTGGTTGTCCTTATAGCAAAGTTTGATTATATCATATGGCACTGGATCACAACCTACACACACCAAAGCCATTTTGGAACTGTTGACCTCAGTGACCCCTGTGACCCCGGTCTCGTCTATCCTCACGACTTCCAACAAATAGTATGATAATTCATAATTAAATAGGAAAATCTAACCTAACCTAACCTAACATAATACAATCTACTCTTATCTAAACTAATATAAACTCATATATTTTAATTTAAAAACACAAGCGTAGTGTTTATCGTGACGGACCGCGAAGTGATATTTAAAAGAGTCGGCTTCTGCTCGGTCTCGTCGTCTTTCCTCACGACTTCCAACGAGCAGTATGATAATTAATAATTAAATAGGAAAACCTAACCTAACCTAACCTAACATAATACAATCTACTCTTATCTAAACTAATATAAACTCATATATTATAATTTAAAAACAAGCGTAATATTTATCGTGACGTCATCCGTACATCACAGCCGCAAGCCGTGCTCTGCTTAGTTTTTTTGGGCATTGTGGTGAAATAGTGGTGGTGTCACCTATGTGGCAAAGAGGCAGAAATGAAGCATTTTCGACGTGAAAAAGTGTTGAATCAACTGCGTGAAGTGTTGAATGTCCCTTTAATCACGTCTGAGAAGTGCCAGGTGAGGGATGGATAAATTATGCAGCAAACAGCGGTGTGGCATATATGGCGCATAGATATTATCGCTAAGATTAACCGAGACATCAGCATTTACTGAGAAAACGAATGATCGCATCTTTCGAATCACGTTAATAAACATAATATTCCGGGACAAAAATCCGAAAATTCCCAAAACACCCTTTAAGACAGAAATACCACCAATTGCTTTCTGAAACCTAAAAATGGTATCCGAGGACTTTCCTAGCTCCTACACAAATAATTGATAGAACTATGTGGTTAGACCTTCATATTTTGGTGCAGAAAGGTCCATTGTTTATGAATACCACCATTTTGTTGTTGTTATTTATGAGCTGAACATGACATAGGAGACATCCAAGGGTAGCTGTTCAGGAAACAGAATGCGTTCAGACCCTGCTTTCCCTACCTCAACCTAGGTGCCTACCTAGGTAGGTACTTACTATGACATCACACTTCAGCTATAAACCATGACTGAGGTCCAGTGATGGCTGTGACTTTGCGACGCACTCAGCAGCTGAGGTCATATGGCGCTGCCTCTCACCCTGACAGGAGAGGCAGGTAACCAGGGGAATCGAACCCAGTATCCACTACCTGTGACTTTCCAGACGTTCATCTTAACCACTGAGATACCAGCGACCGGCCTTGAAGTCTTACCACGGAGGAAGTTTGCCTGTTCTTCTGACGCACATAACTTGGTATAGCTGACCTCCACGGAAAGCGCATTTTATGTTCTGTATGCTAAAATCCACACCCCGTCAAAAAATTCCAATCCAGGCGCGAGACCGACCGGACTCCAGCAGACCAACTTGAACAAAACCTAAAATGTAGTGCGAAGAACGAAACCGGGCGAACCTTATGCAAACGTCTCAATCACGCCAGAAAGGTATAGTGCATAATCTGGTAGCAATGATACGAAACTATTATTCTCCTTCCCCATCCATAAAGATTGGGACCGACTCATGGCCATTTTCTCGGTCGTCTCACACTTCGCTCTGCCGCGAGTGTGATGTTCGGCTAGCAGCAAAGCACCGGTTAATCAGCTGTCCGAAATATCGAACGGAAAGGCGGCAGGTAGCAAACTACTTACAGGCCTGTAACCAAGGGCGTCGCCACCGGGGGGCAGGGGGCAGTCGCCCCCCCTGCCGTGAAACTGGGGGGGCGCCGCCCCCCTGAAATTTGAGGAGGCCCCTATCCGCAAATGCACAGCAAAAAAGCTGGGCAAGGAGGCCGACGGGACAGAAGATCATGCTGTCAATGAGGCCTCAAGACTGACGAGGCCCCCAGGAAATATAATCAGGTCTCTATAAGAGACGTAGAACAGAGATTGGGAGGAGGCCCCCAGGACGAAAAGGAGGTCCCATGACGAAAATGAGGCCCCATGACGAAAAGGAGGTCCCAAGACGTAGAACAGAGATCGGGAGGAGGCCCCCAGGACGAAAAGGAGGCCCCCCAGGACGAAAAGGAGGCCCCAGGACGAAAGGAGGCCCCAAGACGTAGAACAGAGATTGGGAGGGGCCCCCAGGACGAAAAGGAGGCCCCCAGGACGAAAAGGAGACCCCCAGAACGAAGAGGATACACCCAAGGACGAAAAGGAGGCCCCCAAGACGTAGAACAGAGATTGGGATGAGGTCCCCAGGACAAAAAGGAGGCCCCCACGACGAAAAGGAGGCCCCCAGGATGAAAAGGAGGCCACTAAGACGTAGAACAGAGATTGGGAGGTGGCCCCCATGACGAAAAGGAGGGTCCCAGGACGAAAAGGAGACCCCTAAGACGTAGAACAGAGATTGGGAGACGGCCCCCAGGACGAAGGGGAGGCCCCCAGGACGAAAAGGATGCCCCCAGGACGCTAATGAGGCCCCCAGGACGTAGAACAGAGATTGAGAGGAGGCCCCCAGGAATAAAAGGAGGCCCCCAGGACTAAAAGGAGGCCCCCAGAACGAATAGGATGCACCCAAGGACGAAAAGGAGGCCCTACGACGTAGAACAGAGATTGGGAGGAAGCCCCCAGGACGAAAGACGCAGTCGATGCGCCCCCAAACTCCAACAACCAACCAACCAACCCCAGGACGAAAAGGATGCACCAAAGGACGAAAAGGATGCCCCAAGACGTAGAACAGAGATTGGGATGAGGTCCCCAGGACGAAAAGGAGGCCCCCAGAACGAAAAGGAGGCCCCCAGGACGAAAAGGATGCCCCTAAGACATATAACAGAGATTGTGAGGTGGCCCCCAGGACGAAAAGGAGGCCCCAGAACGCAAAGGAAGACCCCCCCCCCAGACGTAGAACAGAGATTGGGAGGAAGCCCCCAGGACTAAAAGAATGCACCCAAGGACGAAAAGGAGGCCTCTTGGACGTAGAACAGAGATTGGAAGGTAGCCCCCAGGACGAAAAGGAGGCCTCTTGGACGTAGAACAGAGATTGGAAGGTAGCCCCCCAGGACGAAAAGGAGGCCCCAGGACGAAAAGGAGACCCCAGTACGAAAAGGAGGCCCTCAGGACTGAAAGGATGCCACCGAGACGGGCAAGAAGCCACCCAGGTTAGGCGAGAAGGCTTCCGATGGGTGGCAGGATATTCTTAAGTTGGAAAACGAGGCCCCCAAGAAGGAAGAGGATGCCCTTGCAATATAAAATTATGACCTGATAGGTGATATTTCTCCGGACGCAATAGGGGCCCCAAGACGGGTAAGACGGTCTCCGCAGAAATGAGAGAAGGCCACCGAGACCAGCCAGATGAGGCCCATATTTTGGAAGAGGAAGAACCTGGAAGAGAAGATCTAGGACTAGGACGCAAAAGCACCCTGCTACGAGGGTAATGAGGCTCCAAACACAAATAAGGAGGCCCCTAATTTGAAAAAGGAGTCACCTAGGAGAGGGTAGGAGTCCCCAGAAATCAAGAGAGTGTCAAAAATGACACGAAGGCAACCAGTAATGCAAAGGAGGCCCCAACACCGGAAAGGAGGCCCCAGAATATGAGAGGAGGCCCTAAGACGGAAAAGGAAGCCATTGGATATGAGATGAGGTTTCGGAAACGCAAAAGCAAGCCCCAAACGGGTGAGGTTCCACCGAGATAGAAAAGGATGATCCAGAGACGTGGCAGGAGGCACCTAATTCGGAAGAGAACGACACAAGATTGGAAATGAGACCCCATGATGAACGAGGAGGCCCCTAAAATAGGAGAGAAAGGCCATTGGATAAGAGAGATGGCTCCCAGGCGGAAAAGAAGCCTCGAAGACGGCTAAGAAGATCCACGGGAAATAACAAGGCCACTAAGATAGGAAAGGTTACCAGTAATTTGGCAGAGGAGGCGCCTGGGAGAGAAGAGGAGTCCACGAGGACATAAGAGACCAACCCTAAGATGGGTAAAGATCGAATCCAGAGCGCAGAGCAGGAGAACGCACAGCAGGAGGCCCCCAAGACGTGAGAGCAGGCCCCTAATTTGAAAAAAGAAGGCCTCTAGAAGAGACATGAGGCACCTGCCGGACTCGAGAGGAGTCCCTCAAGAAGGAGTAGGTCTCCAGGACCAAATGAGGCCCCGAAGACCGGAAAGAGTCCCCAGGAAATGAGAGGAGGCCCTTAAGATGGGAGTGGTAGCAGGTATGGAAGGAGGTGAGGTTTCCAAAATTGAAGATCCCTCAAGACGGGTAAGGTTTTTCCAGGATAAAAGAGGAGCCACACGAAGCGTGGCAGGAGGCCCCTAATTTGGCAGAGAATGCCCCTCGAAGGTGAGAGGAAGCCCCATGCCACGTTAAAGGGGCCCCAGAATGCAAGAGGAGGCCCTCCAAGACGGAAGAGGAGGACCATTGAATATGGAGGAGGGTAGGACACACAAGGAGACATCGAAAACCGGTAAAAAGGCTCTAGGAAATGAGACGACGCGACAGTAGGCCTATAATTTGCAAGAAGAACCCCCTAAGAAATAGTAAGAGTCGAGTCTGGGTATTTTAAAATCACCATATGGGCCCCAAAAGATCCGGCTGGGGCCCCCGCAAATTACGCTGAGCCTGGGGTACCAAAAATTCACGCCCGGACCACGAAAATCATGCCAGGGGCACGACAGGTCGTACCGTGCCCCAACAGTCTCATTGGGACCAAGACAAAAGAAGCCGGAGCAACAAAGAACAATCCGGACATGGATAATCACTCTGGGGGCCGAACAATGACGCCAAAAGCCTCCAAAACGCATTGGACCCCAAAAAGTGTCGAGGCCGCTATAGCTGGCGCTAGGGATCCAATAAATTGACGTCGGGGCCCGAAAGATCACATCGGACCCAAAAAAGTCGCGTCACAGCCCTTGAAAATCACACTGGAGGCCCAGAAGGTCGCGCCGGGGCCCCAAAAGTTGCAGCTGCCCCAAAAATCAATTTGAACCGGAATGTCACTCTGGGACAAAAAAAAAGCTCCTTCAGTGGCCGCAGTGCTATATCAAAGGGGCAAATGCCCCCTCCATCCTGAGAGGGATAAGCTCCCAAGAATCGTGTCGGGGCCTCGAAAATCGCGCTGGGGCCACCAAAATTCGCGTCGGTCCACCAGAATTCGCGTATGGGTCTCCAAATAAATACGGCGAGCCCCGGAAAACTCGTTCCGAGGCCCGAAAAATTGCGACTGGAACCGCCAAAATCGCGTTGGGGCCACAGCTAAATATAACGCATCGCACAAACTCGAACCGGGCCCCCCAAATATCGCGCTTGGGACCCACAATTCCCATCGGTAGTCCCGTCGAGGCTCTAAAAAATTGCCGTCTAGGGCCACACGTAAGCACAGTGTGACCACAAACACAAACACAAATCAAGCTGGAGCCCTCCAAAATAAGGATGGACTTCAACAACTAAATGCCCAGGTGAAAAAAAAAATGGCTCTGGAGCACCGAACATATTATCAGATGCCTTCACAAATTGCGTACGGCACCGAAAAACAAACCGGATCTCGAACATTCGTGGTGGGATACAAAAACATGGCGCCAAGGGCTCGAGAAATCCGGCCGGGATTCGGACTTTTAAGAAAATCAGAATAGTTTCACAAAATCGTATTGAGCCCAGAAAACTGGGGTTGGGTCTCCGGAACCACGCGCCTGGGTGCGATAAGCCACTCTGGGACCTAGAAACATCGTACCGAAGCCCCAAAATTGTACTCGGGCCCCACAAGTGTGCGTCAGAAGCCCAAAATAAACACATCGGGACCCTAAGAGCACAACGGGGGCCGAAAATACTACTGACCCTCCAAAGCGCACAGTCTCACACAAAGCGACAGGGCCTTAACACATGCGTTGCAGCCATAAATATACATACCGTGAGGTCTAAAAAATACACCGGAAGCTCTCAAGGCACACAGGGGTCATGATAACGCACAATAGCCTGAAAAGGTGGTTGGGGCCGCAAAAGGCAACATGGTTCCAAAACAAACAAAAAGACCGGGCGCTAAATAAACACATCGGGATCTTCGAAAACGCCCTGACACGTCAAAAAAATCCTCGGTGCACAAAAATTCAACAAACCCTAAAACGAGCATGGGGTTCGAAAATGCTTTAGGCCCCTAACAAAAATGGCTTGGAGCCATAATACACAATCATAGACCAAGAAAGACGCAACGGATCCAACAAATAACGCCGAGGCTTGGCCTCGGTTCGGTATCAAATCTGGGAGGATAGCAGCAAAGATATGAAGTGCATCAAAGGTCAGCGGAAACCGCATTTCATAGCTACCAGAAAATGTGGGAAGTAGGAAACTAATGGCTCTGGTCTGGAAAATGATCGAATTTAATAAATCGACTTTTCGAAGCGAACGCCCATGCGAATCATTCCATCACGCCAAATATGGCGCAAGTGTATCATGTGGCAGCAATTAGCAAAACGCAGAAGGCCTAGCAGAAACCATAGCATCGCACGAAGTGTGGCGAATGCACCGAATACGAAAAATGGGTGTGCACGTGCACTGACGTTGCCGTCGTGGCGACCGGGTGCTATGAACTGGAATGCCTGAAATTGTAAAATTTTGTATTTTAAAGTGGTGGGTAATACATTTTACTTTGAAGTTATGGGCCTAATACATCTTCTAAACCCTGCTCGTTTTAGGGCTTCGTTGTGTTTTTTTTGTGCACCGATAATTTTTTACTTGTCGGGGCGTTTTCGAAGATCCCGATGTGTTTATTTAGCTCCCGGTCGTTTTGTACGTTTTGGAACCATGTTGCCTTTTGTGGCCCCAGCCTCTTTTCCAGGCCCTTGTGCGTTTTCATGGCCCCTGTGCGCCTTGCGAGCTTGCAGTGTATTTTTCGTAGAGCTCCCGGTATGTTTATTTAGGGCTGCAACGCATGTTTTAGGACCCTATCGCTTTTTGGGAGACTCTGTGCGCTTTGGAGGGTTAGTTGTACTTTCTGGCACCGTTGTACTCTTAGGGTCCCGCTGTGTATATTTGGGGCTTCTGACGCACATTTGTGGGGCCCCAGTATGATTTTGGGGCTTCGGTGTGAGTTTTTCTGGGTCCCAGCGCGACTTATCGCGCCCAGGCGCGTGGTTACGGAGACCCAACGCCAGCTTTCTGGGCTCAACGCGATTTTTGTGAATCTTTGCTGGTTTTTTTTTAAAAGTCCGAATCCCGGCCTGATTTTTCGAACCTCTGACGCCATGTTTTTGCATCCCACCTCGATTTTTCGAGATCCGGTCTGCTTTTCGGTGTCATACGCAATTTTTGAGGGCGTCTGGAAAAAAAATGTTGGGTGCAACAGAGCCATTTTCCTGACCCGGACATTTATTTGTTGTAATCTCTCCTTTTTTGGAGGGCTCCAGCTTGATTTTTTGGGATACCGATCCGGGTTTGTGGTATAGGTGTAATTTCAGCAGTGTGAGGTAACTTAAAAGGGATACCAAAAGAAAACCTTGGAAATGAGTGGTGGAGTTAGGGTTGAAATCCGACCAATCAGAAACCATAGTGGTAGATTAAGCCCCTCCACAGGACAATTTAGTTGATGACTAAGTATATTATTTCAAAATGTACCCTTTGACAAAATAGCGATAGAAATCCAAGGACTTTTTAATGGGCGTAGGTGCCCCCCCCCCCTGCAAATCCGTTTGCCCCATCCTGCTTGACGCAAATATAGGTACTCCACTGGTCCCTCAATAATTTTCCGAAACATACGCCCATGGGGAAAAGCCAACATTGAGGGGACAAATTACCCCTCATAAGCATACAATACAACATCCATGCCCCATATGAAATGGGATGAATGATGTTTTTAAATGCATTTTCTTCCAACAAACTTCTTTTCTGTTATTACAGCCTGCATGATTAGAGCTTCCCAGCTTCCATACCTTCTCAACGTCATTTACAAAACGGTACAGCACAGCGAAAACGATGGGCGTGACGGCGTGGAATTTGAAGGCTTGGATTATGTATGTACTGACATTGTTGCATTGTTGCATTGTCATTTATGCATTGCTGTTCAATGCTTGTTCTTGCCGTGAATTTATTCACTGAGGATATATTTTAGCTCGTGTGACAGTTGCCTTGCAGCCAGCACCAAATGTTATAAAAATAAATAAATTCCTAAGATGGCGCTCAGAAAACCAATGCAATCCACTTCTCGTTGTCACCTTTGCGAAATTGTCGTTCTTGGACTGAGAAATGGTCGTTCAAGCTTTGCTTATGACATCAAGTTGGTGGGAATAAATAACAGTAGTGATGAATCTAGCTATATTCAGTTAGACTTGGATGACTTAAAAGTGGGTTTATCAATGGCAGATATCTGTAAGATATGCTTAGCACCAGCCCCGCCAGCTCGCTGCAATCTAGAGGCCAGCGGGAAGATTCGAGAAAGCATTGAGACGATGGTTTGTTTTGGCACTTATGTATGTATCCAAATATTACTTATTTATACCCTGGTATGGCCCAGTTTTCAGCGAAAATGATTAGTGCTATTGCGTTTTGAGTAAATGTGCACCATGCCAAGAACAAAAAAAACGAATATGAAATCATGTTCCCCATCCTCGAACCATAGTATAAGAGCCTAAAAACAATATGAGACCCTAACACAATGGAGGCCCCCTTTCGGGGAACAGGAGGCCCCCTTTCGACCTTGCCCCCCTGGAAGGATTTCGTGGCGACGCCACTGCCTGTAACCTTGATACTAATCTCCACAATCTACCTGGCAACAAATGGCATAGCCAGAATTTGGTTCAGTGTGTGGGGGGGGGACTCCTCGGATTTTGATCGCTTTCACTTTGATCCCACGTTTTCATACAACATGAGATACGACGTGCGCGCGACCCTCTCTGACCTCCTTCCCGAACCATGGCTAGAAATCCAACGAGGGGTGTCCTGGGGACATCGCTGGAGATCCCAGCTGGCCGTGGTCCGAACCCCCTGATTTGGTACCACGGGTGTTCATTTGTGTAATTGGTTGGGGGAAAAGGATCTTTTTCGTGGCCGAAGCTGCCCCGGAAAGCCATTTGTATCTAGTGTACGCCCATATGTTATATGGTTAAGCTTCATCATACTTGGGGGCGTCGGTAGCTCAGTGGTTAAGCTGAGCGTATGGCACGCCGGAGGTACGGGGTTCGATTCCCCGCGATGCCCGCCCTTCCTGCCAGGGTGGGAGGCAGGCGACGCCATGGCTATGGGCTCAGCTGCTCAGTGCGTCGTAAAGCTACAATCTATATCCATATATATTCTGCTTGGGGTGGAGGAAACTAATTATTGAAGTGACTAAAAAAATGGGTGAAGGGGTCAGTGGCCCCTGTTAGCGCGTACGAAGTGGCACCCAGTTTGGTACCCTGGTAATGTTTTTTGTTGTCGTCATTTTTGTTGTCGTCTATTAAGTCTGAAAATAAGGACCTGGACCCCTGACTCGGTGAGAGATATCCAGTCTTGCTTTGTGATATCTACATATGCATATGTCCAGTGCAAGATTAGAGCGTTGAGTGAAATCACCGTACTTCTTTAGTGCGGTGAAGTGTCGCTCAGCCGACATGATAACATAATACGTGGACGTTGAAGGGACGACGAGGCCTCCGTTGTCCCGAACGTTCATCAGATGCATGACCGGGCGGTGGACGGTCCTCTTCATTGCACAGTAATGCTTCAACGCACACAGCACATTTCACGCCACGCTCCTCCACCAGTTTACGGCACACATATCCAGCGATGTACCCGGCACAATTATCCACAAATGCAGAGCAGTTATCTCCCATCTCCAAGGCATGCTGTACGACTGCTAGCATCGGCCTGCTTTCTGCTTTTCGCCCTCCTGAACCCGTTGACGCATTGGACGCCGAATGTCCAGCAGACCGTGGTCGTCGCCGTCCTGTGGCTCGCAGTTCCCTGTGGCTGATGGTGAGATTAAGTTGTGCAGGGTGAGCCGTCGCATGGCTTGGCGCAGCTGTTCGGCCTTGTGGTTGTTGTTGTAGCCACCCTCATATTTATGAGAAACCTAGCAGTAAATCACTTATAAATGGAACGAAATCTGGTTCCCAGAATCGCTTTGGTGACCAAGACGCGTGGTACAACCACATGCATAGCACCATTTCACCATCTTTCACCTTTAGCTGTCCGACACGCAGACCGAGATGGGACCTCCAAGGCGTAAAGTACCGGGAAGGCTCGAGCGATGCCCCTGTGCGGCGCCGTTATGGGAATTTTGTGAAAAGGCTGGAAGTATGTCTAGCTAATATATATAGGTATATGGTATATATATATATATATATATATATATATATATATATATATATATATATATATATATATATATATACAGGGGGAGAGTTATTTTTTTAGGCGTGCCGGACCATGAAGGTCATTTGCGCCCCTTTTAAAGCGAGTCCGTTACATGCCTGTCTATAAAAGCCAGTGTTTGCGATCAAGGTGCAGGCAAGTGGACATTTACGTTAAGGCAATTTTACGTTATAGTTTGTGTGATATTTTAGGTGCTGAAGGAGGGGGCTGGGTTGGGGAAGTCTCCCCGATGTCTAAATGGTTTTAATTTTACTTTACTCCTCCACAAAATAATTTGTAGTTTGGGTGGTGGTGGGGGTGTTTTGAGAGTGGCGAGAAGTTGATTTTGCCAGGGTGCCGGCTTTAGCCTACTCTTATCAAAGAGCACAGAGGGATCTTTACCGTGCAAACAAGGAGGTAATTGTCCACACCGCCCATCACGCCGGCCGCCGCGTGTTAGTTGTTAGTAGTAGCGGGTTAGTCTAAGCATGACATGCAGGGCTGTCAGTTGGGTTAGTACGGTGTTTTGCAATTCGGCTCTTCTATGTCCGCTGTACCTCTGGGTAGTCGTTTACATTATGAGTTGCAGGGCAAGTCGGCTCATCTACGTCCGATGGCTCCACTGGGTAGTCGTTTTACGTTATGCTAATTTGTATTTTGATTTATAGTTTTTATGTTTTCCTAAAGCAAGTCGGCTCGTCTACTTCCGACGGCACCGCTAGGTAACCATTTATTTCTAATTGGGAAGCAAATCGGCTCATGTACGTCCGACGCCATGCGAGGATGGCTATTTACGTGTTTCCTACGAGTGTTTCGCGGTCATGCATTGCGACTTGATGTAAGCGTTGGTGGTGTGGTGTTTACAGTGCTCCTGCTAGTTGTGTGCCATTCAGATATTCAAATAGCAATTGAAGGAGTTCTGAGTATTTGTCACCGAGAAGCGATGGAAGCGATAGGGTTATACCTTCTCTTTTGGAGAATGCCTTAAGTGGTTGTCTTTGAGAGCTAAAGCTACCACTGCAGTCTAGCAGGATGTGGCCTATGCTTAACGTGGTGTTGCAGGTGTCGCAGTGAGGTGTTGTGTGTTGGTCACCCTCTAATCGAGGCTGTGTTAGTTTTGTGCAACCAGTTCTAAGTCTAGTGAAGATGACCTCTTTTTGTCGGTGAGATTGATTTGATGTGTTCCATGTGCCTATCGTTGGTTTGATTGCGTAGGTGTGGTTGGATTTGTGTTGTGTTGAGTTGTGTTGTGTCCATGTGTTCTGTTGATGTCGGCGAATGTGGCGCTGTAGCAGTGCTTTGCAATCGTCTACCGAATATTCCACGCTAGGGTAAGTGTTCAATGCTAAGGCTTGCTTTGCGAGCCGGTCCGCTTCTTCGTTACCTGGGATGTTGGCGTGTCCCGGAATCCAGAGGAAGGAAAAGTTAATGTTTACGTTATGGGCCACGATTTGTTGGATTCGATCAATGACGTGATGCGGACAGTCGTGGGTGTTGTTAATGGACTGTAGGACAGATTTGGAGTCTGAGCAAATCACTACGTTTCTGGCTTTTCGCCTCATGAGAACGGAGATAGCGGCGAGAATGGCCATTGCTTCAGCGGAGTAGATGGAGAAGTTATCCGGTAGACGCTTGGAAAGTCTGAGACCTGGTCCAGTGATGCCGATGCCTACCTTAGCCTCGTGTTTCGACCCATCCGTGAATACGAGTGATTTGTGATTGTTGTCATCGGCGAACTTGTGGAAGGTGCCAAGAATTTCCGCCGATGTAATAGTGGATTTCTTCTCCGAGAGCAAGTACTCGACCTTTGGTTGACTGAAAGTCAAGAATGGCCTAGTGGGCGGTCGAGCTGCAGTGGATGGTATTGCAAGGTTAAGATCTGAGAGAGCCGTGGCAATTTGAATGCTATATGGTGGAAGTTTGCGCGCTCATCGGCTCTTGTCGTATCTGTCAGGCGTAAAGCAGTGCTGTGCCGGATGATTGTTAATGGATTTGAATTTGATGTGGTAGCGGCACAGCTGTTGTGTCCTCCTGAGGTGGAGTGTGCGTGTTTGAGTCCACTATAAGACTGGCTATCGGTGTGGTGCTGAGGGTACATGTGGCTGCTCTGATGCAGCTGTTTTGGATGATTTCTAACTTTCGGCTCTGACTTTCTGAAATGGTGGCAAAATGATGATGTTGTACTCTAGGATGGGTCGTATGATTGATGTGTACAGTCTCAGTAGTGTTTTCCTGTCTCCGCCCCAGTATGTGCCTGCAAGTGCACGTAGTATGTTGACGCGCTTCGCGCATCGCTTCGTGATGGAGGTGGTGTGGGTGTTAAAACTGAGTTTTTCGTATAAATGCACTCCTAAGAACTTGAAGCTTTTCACCTGTTCGATGGCTTTGCTATCGGTTTTAAGTAGAGTTTTGGGTTTGGGGCGGAGACGACTATATGTGACGGTGGCCGATTTTTCTGCGGACAGGGTGAAGCTCCAAGTTTTGCACCACTTTGCAATGTGGTCTAGTCCTGCTTGAATGTTTTTTTTTCAGCTTTAAGGAAGCATTGTGATGTTGTCCAAATTGCCATGTCGTCCGCGAAAAGTGAGTATTGAAGTGAAGTGTCCGTGTGGTCGGCAAGTATGTCGTTGATCATGATGATGAAGAGGCTCGGTGAGAGCACGCTCCCTTGCGCCAGGCCCTGCTCCTGAGTTGTGGTGTTTGATGTGACACTGCCGCATCGGACCTTAAGGGTCCTGTCTCTGAGGAAGTTGAGAATGAAGTGTGCCATGTGTCCGCGTAGGCCTATCTTGTGGAGTTTTTGTGTCAGTGCGGACTTGTGCATTCGGTCCAATGTGGCAGTGATGTCTAAGTAGGCAGCTATTGTTGTGCATTTTATGCGTAGACCACTTTTGATGTCATGCGCTGATATAATGAGATTGTCTGTAGTTGATTTTTGACGCTGGAAGCCGCATTGAAATTCGTCGAGCAGGTCGCTGTATTCCAGAAATTTCCTCAATCGTGTGTTGACCAAGCGTTCGACCAACTTGCTAGCACAGCTAGTAAGTGAGATGGGTATATAACCTTTTGGGGTGGAGTGATCTTTGTGCGGCTTTGGCAGTGGAATGACTACGCTCTCCCGCCAGGATGCGGGAAACGTGTTGCTTTGGTACAGTTCATTTATGGCCGCTAGTAGGTACGTTTGGAGTTTTTGCTAAGACGTTTAAGAAGCTGATAACGGCCCAACCGACGTGTTTTCACACTTGCTGAGGGCAAGGTGTAATTTATGCATAGTAAACGACTGAGTGTAGATTTCTCTATTGCTAGAGCTAAAATTTGCTTTGGAGGCAAGAGCGTCTAAAGCGCTAACTATAGTGGTGCCGTAGTTGCTGTTGCCAAATACGCTGGCGTAGTGTGGTTTAAAGTGGTCTACGACTTGTAGTGGTCTACGGTCAGTGATGTGCTGTCCTTTCACCGTCAGCTGGGGGACGTGGCCTGGTGATGGGTGTTTCAGGTTGAAACGCTTCATCAGATCCCAGATTCTGCCGGTAGGAGTGAACGTATTGAATTGAGAGGCAAAAGACTGCCAACAGTTTTGTCGTGCTGTTCGAATTGTGTACCGGCAGTGTTTTTGAGATTGTCTGTATGCTGATAGGTGTGCTTCGCACACGCATCTTTTGAATTGTTTGTGGGCACGGCGTCGTGCGGCGATTGCCCTTTGACAGTCCGGGGTCCACCATGGCGTAGATGCCTTTTTCCTAGATTTGTGACTTTTTGGGACTGAGTCTCGTGCTGCTGAGCTGATGGCACTTAGGATTGTCTCGATCTTACTGGTCTCTGAAGTTGCTAGATTGAGGTCCATCTGCTCCTCGAATTTAGCCTAGTCCGCTCTTTTCAAGTTCCAAGATTGTCTAAATAGCTTAGTGTGGTGGATAGCGTCCGTGCTGAGCCTAATTGTGGTTGAGTAGTGGTTGCTCAGCCCGGGAACATCTCAAACTGACCAGTCAAATAGTGAGCTAAGTCGTTGGGAGCAGCACGTTAAGTCAATGCAACTGTCCGATCCTCCTAAGGTCGGGCTGTAGTGGGTGGTGGCCCCGGTGTTAAGAAGTACTAAGTTGTGGTCCGAAATAAACTGGCGAATTTCGCGCCCTATAGCGTCAGTCTGGTCGGTTCCCCAGGAGGGGTGTGTAGCATTAAAGTCTCTCATAATGATAACTGGAGCAGCAAGTCGCTCAGCTCCTGTGGTGTGGGGGTTTCAAATGAGGGCGAGATGTATAGTGAGATGACTGTGGTTTAGCAATGGGCAATTTTGATTTAGATTTAGTTCATAGAATTAAGATTTGAATGCTATGAACTTACCTGGGAGGCCACCGGTGTTCCACTGCAGAAAAAGTCCCATTGCCGAAAGCGTTTAGTGGCTGTTGGTGTTCTGGGGCTGTTGGTGGCTGTTGGTGTTCACTATACTGGGGTGGTATCGGTGTCGAGTTGGGGAGAAAGGTTGAACCGGTGAACGGAGAGAGGGTTGGGAGGTGACCCAGGTAGGGGTGGTAGCCTGTACCTGGTAGCACGTGTCCTGGGAGCTGATTGGGTAGAGTGGCGGTGGCGCGGTGGGTTCGGGTGGGATTCGTTGGTCTGGAGTTGTGGGTTCGAAGGGCTCGGAAAGAGTGGTAGGTTGGTATATATATATTTATATATATATATATATATATGCATATATATATATATATATATATATATATATATATATATATATACATATATATATATATATATATATATATATATATATATATATATATATATATATATATATATATATATATATATATATATATATATATAGTTATATATATATACATATACACATATATATATATATATATATATATATATATATATATATATATATATATATATATATATATATATATATATATAAACGTGAAGGAATAAGGTGCTACGCGCTGGCGTGGCTAGTGTGAGACCTGCAATCAATGTTCAACAGTCCGGTATACCGGACTTTAAATGCCTACAGGTATTTAGGTAGGTATTGCATGCATGCATGTATATAATATTTCAAAATATTGTGCTGTCCCAGTGATCTCTGGAGCATTGTCATCAGAGTTAGGCTGCTTAATACAACATGTTCTTCCTTCAGGCGAACCTCGAGTTTCCCCGTTTGTTTTCGCGGAACTGATGTCCCCACTCACAGGGCTTCCTCTAACATGTTAACTATGCGGGATTCGTCCCACCCAGTGCCCTGAACTCCCACCTCGTGGAGGAAAAAATCCGACTTAGTCAAAGGACGTTGTAATGAAGAAATCAACCAAGAAAATACTTTATTATAGTTCTGGTGGCGGAAATGATATTTCCTTGAAAAGAAACATTTTTTTCAAGAATAAAAATGCTGGTAGGTTTGCAGCAGTCATGCTCGAGGCAAAGCGACGAGGAATCCTCAAAAGTGAGCTTCTGTGAAATGTTCATGCTGTAAAGCGCGACACTACACCACCAACAAGACCAACAACAGCAAGACAACAAGACAAGACCAACAGCGAAGACTCGAAGACAGCAAGAGCTCCAGGCACCCTAGATGAGCACTCCTGCGAGTCTAGAAAGAAAACCTTCCAAACCAAATCCCAAACTTCTCTCTGTCTCCCAACTAACATTTACCCCCCGGAGGAAACCTAAAGGTGTCGAGCCCACTGTCTTGGGCCATTGCGGCCGGGACAAGGACCAGGGAACGAAAGCTCGGTCCACGAGTGCAACGAATCCGGGTAGTTTTTCAGTCAGGAGGGACACTGCGGGGGGAGGGGCCGACCCGTACACATCATATTACCCATAACGGCGCCCACCGCGTGCACCACAAAAGGCATCTACCTAATAGGCACCTACACCATGTCAGGCCACACCATCACGCGAGAGTCGTCTTTTACTCTCGAGCAGACACTCCGCAATATTCTTCAATCAACACACTTTACGATCAACAGACACACCACCCACATCATGGTTCAAACGCAGATCACCGCTAACACACAAACGCTTCTAAACACACACACATTGAACAATCAGCGTTGCTCCTTCACGCTACACCGTACCCTGAACACCAGCCGGGCTACATTCGCGCCACAGAGCTGGATAACTTACCACTCGGTAGCATTGCCACACTGTTCCATGCCTCAGCCCTCCTAGACGCTACAGACACGATATATCACAATAGACGGGAGGCACGTTCTACACACAGAATCAAGTTCTGACATTCAATTCACTGCAACTGCCATCACACATACACATTCACAACAGGGCATATTTCATTTTATTGGTATAGGCACTCCGGCCTCCTGAGGCCATTTCGTGCCGCGGAAAAAAATAATGAAAAACTATAGAGCTATGGAAGTCAATTTATAAGTTCTGGAACAAGTTGGTTTGTCGTAGAAAGATGAAAAGTAATTTTATAAGTAAAGGGTGTTCATCTCCCAGTAGCGTGGGTAAAGAAAATGGAATGTTGTGTGTTCGGCAGTAGTCGGTAAGTGTTTTTTTCGAGGGCCATGGTACTGTTGACAGTGTAGGAGTATATGTGTGAGTGTAAGATGGGTGTTGCATCATGGGCATGAAGGTCGAAGTGAAGCCGTGTAGATATGTCGATGGGTAAGGAAAGTATGGCCGATACGTAAACGTGACAGTACTTTTTCTTCGAGACGGTTTTTTATATGATGTGGTCCAGGTGTCGACGCCAGGTTTGATGACGCGTAGCTGTGTATGGTTTGTGTTTTGTGTCCAATTTTGAGTCCAAAAATGTCGAATGCTCTGTTGTATTGATGATTGATCTGTATATTGATGCCTTCGAAATGTGGTGAAATTTCTGTGATGTGTTGGAGGTGTAATGAAGCTTCTGCTAATGTGTCGGCTTCTTCGTTTCCTGGGATGCCGCAGTGACTGGGTACCCACAGGAAGCGGACCTTCACGCCCATCAGATGAAGTGTTCCTAACGTTTCATAAATGGAAATATGGCAATGATGTGAAAAGGAAAGTGACGAAAGAGATTGTAAAACAGATTTGGAGTCCGAACAAATGACGACGCTGCGCATGGGGTGACAGAGAAAACGATTGCGAATGTAACGGAGGGCAATGAGGATAGCATGTCATTCGGCGATGAAAATTGATGTTCCGTCTGGTAGTCGATGTTGTTTTTTGTATGTTCCCGAAACTATGGCATTTCCTATAAAGTTGGCGTCTTTAGAACCGTCAGTAAAAACAAAAGGAACATGAGAATAACGAGACCGAAATTTGTGAAATTTTTGTTTCGCATATTCTGGACAAAGCTGTGATTTTGGAGTGGTGGTTAGATAAAAAATGTGTCGTTCGGCTATCTGCCACGGTGGTGTAGTTGGTGGAGAAAGAGAAGTAATGCGTAGAATAGTGAAATGAAGTTGTTCAGAAAATGTTTTGACTCGAGAAGCTATAGTGAGACCAGTTCGTTTTTCGGCTGGACCTAAATAATCATGATGTAAATTTGGGAGAATTTATAATGACGCGTGTGTGGGGTGGTTTGCGTGAAATTGAATTTTGGAGGCGACCTAAGTGTTTGCTGCATTCTACGGAGAGCTAGTGGAGGAATTCCCGATTCGGCATCTAAAGAAATGATGGGTGAAGTAGTCATTGCACCGAGTGCGAACGGATCAATTTATTTTGAATGGTGTCTAAAATGTGTAAGGAGGATGTGCTAGCACCGGTATATACTACGGATCCATATTCAATTATCGGTAGAACTAAAGATTTGTAAAGTAGTAGAAGTGTATGACGGTCGGCTGCAAGTGACGAAGAAGTGATGCATCGAAATAACTTCAGTCGGTGAAAACATTTGTTCTGGATGTATTTGATGTGTTTATGCATTGAAAGCCGACGGTCAAAAATAATACCAAGAAATTTAAACGAATTTACGAAAGGTATATCATTGCTTCCGAGGTGAAGCGGTGATTCTGGAATTGGGTGGGGAAGTGATTTGCTAAATATCATGGTTGCAGATTTTGTAGCGGAAAAAATGAAACCATTCTTCAGGGACCATTGATATATTTTGTCTAGTGCGTTTTGTAGGTGACATAAACAATGCTCGTAATTTTTTCCGGAACACCAAATTGCACTGTCATTGGCAAACAAAGAGTATGATACATTAATAGGCATGTTGGTAAAAAGATCGTTAATGATGAGGTTGAATACAACTGGTGAAATGCAGCTTCCCTGTGGTAGTCCATTTTGAAGAATATGTGGATCGGAGATGGCTGACCGGCACCTGCTGTGGAATGGACGAGTACCGGATAAAAAAACCTACTAAATAATGAGCTAAGTGTCCTTTTATACCGAGTTGCTGAATTTTGAAAAGTAATGTGGGTTTGAAAACCATATCGTAAACTTTGCTTATGTCTAAAAAATATTGCGACTGTGTGTTCATGTTTTTTTTGTAGCCTAGGCGGATGTCTGTTTCTAACCGAATAAGGTGATCTATTGTGCTGCGTCCTCATCGAAAACCACATTGAAAGGGAGATAGAAGTGAATTTGTTTCCAGGTGCCAGGTCAGTCTTTTAATAACTATTCGCTCAAAAGTTTTCCTAAACAACTGGTGAGTGCAATGGGTCGAAAATTACTTGGGTTACTATGGTCTTTGCCGGGTTTTGGAATGGGGATGATGATAGCTTTCTTCCAGGCTTCAGGAAAGATGTGGCTTGACCTTAATGAATTAAATGTGTCTAATATGCATTGTTTGGTATGGTGAGATAAATGTCGAAAGAAGGAATAATGCAATTTGTCAGGCCCTACTGAAGTGCTACCGGCGGAGGAAATGGCATTCTCCAGTTCAGAAAGATGAAAAGAAGCATTATAATACGCGGTATTGTCGGAATCAAAGAGGTCGATATTTGTGTGAAAAGTGTGTTGTACATTTTGTAAGAAATTAGGTCGGTAGTTGTCATCGGAGCTGTTATGGGCTATGGTATCAGCTATGGTATTTACTATGGTTTGTGGGTCTGTAGTGGTGAGATTATGGATTTTGAGGGCCGGTAGAGATTTAAATGGGGAGCGTCCGGACAAACGTCGGATTAATTGCCATATTTTACTTAAAGGTGTTTGAAAAGTGAGCTGCTGTAAATATGAGGACCATGAATGGCGCTTAGCATCGCGAATGATGCGGCGGGTTCTCGCACGTTCACGGTTACGGGTGGTTAAATGTTCTTGATCGGGATGTCGTACATACTTCCTAAATGCTCTTTTTCGAACCGCAATTGCTTGTGAAATGTCTAGACACCACCAAGGTACTGGTTTTCTTTTTGTGAAAGGTTTCGTGAGTGGAATTGTAGTGGATGCTGCTTCGAAAAGTGTGTCTGTAATTGAGCTGATGTTTTCGACGGGAGAAATGTTGGGATTGTATTGAATGTCAGAAAGTTCCTGAAATGTTGTCCAATCGGCTTTTGAAATTTTCCAGCGTGGGATAAAATTGGGTGTGATATCAGTAGCAGTTGAAAAAGTGGGTATTAATTTGATGGGGTAGTGATCGCTGTCATGAATGTCTGTATCTATGGTCCAATCGAAATCGTTGGCCAGAGTTGGAGAGCAAATTGTCAAATCTATTGCAGTTTCTGTGTTGTGTCCGAGGTGAAAATATGTTGGCTCTCCAGTGTTAAGTATTACTAAATTGTGCCGGTCTAAAATGTCTTGAATTATGCGTCCGCGAGTGTCTGGGTGTGTACATTTTTTATCCCACGCTGGGCTATGAGCGTTGAAATCGCCAAGTAAGATGAACGGGTTTTTGAAATTTGTGATGAGGTTTTCTAATTGTGTCAAAATGTTTGTGTTGTCTGAAGACGGTGGAATGTACAGTGAGCATACATCTATATTTCGACCATGGAAACGTAATGTACAAGCTACGGCTTGTAGCGATGAATGAAGTGTAATTTGTGTACGTGTGTAATCATTGTTAATGTAAAGTGGACCACACCGGCACTGCGGTGTGGTCCACGGACCTCGTCGTGGCGGTACAGCGAATAATTGAAAAGATTGAAATTATATGTATCGGTAGGCAAAAACCAGGTTTCTTGAAGTGCCATGAGAATCGGAGTTAAGATGCTAAAAAGGCTTTCATTTCTGCCAATTCGGAAATCAAACTACGGCAGTTCCATTGTATAAATATGGACATTTGTGAAAATTAATATTTGTCGGCACCTTTCGGTGCATGTCGGAGCCAGGATTGTAATTCCGGTGGACATGTTGGGTGGGTGCGGACGGCGGCGGTGGACCCGCCAGAGCCGTCTGGCCGGCCGGTGACCTTGGCAAGGTCACGGCGATCGGCCACTGCCGCGGGGGATGTCCGCCGGCTGGAAGTTGGTCGGGTCACGTGGGTGCTGGCCGGCACTGGGCACGCAGGGCTCGATCGGCGGCCCGCTGATGGTGAATGACAATTTGCTCCCGCAGCGGAGTGACTGCGGGCCTGTCACTCCTCCCTGGAGTGGTCCGTTTGTTGGGAGCCGGAGTGGTTTGTGTGTTGGGAGCCAGGGTGGTTTGTGTCGGTGTGGTCAGTGGTGTGAGTTTTTTTAGTGGAGCTAATCCGGGAATCAAGTCAGTTTGAATATAAGTAGAAGTGGTGTTGACGCGAGGGGTGGAGGGAGCAACGGTGGCCGCCTGGGCATAAGTTTTATTTGACGGGGAGGTGGCCTCAACAGACCGTCGGGCCTGGGGGTATGACACCCCGGTTTTGGCCTTGACGGCGCAAACCTCTTTCCCTTTGCGCCAGACTGGACATAGTGGTGATGTGGTCAGGTGGTCAGGTGTATTGCAGTTGAGGCAGTGGGCCGGTTTGGAGCAGGTGGAGTCAGGATGAGGTGGTTCGCCACACTTGGAGCAGCGGGCTGGTTGGCGGCATGTTTTGCTGCCATGGCCGAAGCGCTGGCAATTAAAACAGCGGAGAGGATTGGGGATAAAGACACGGATTTGGTATTGAAGGTAGCCGGCGAGGAGTGTCTTGGGAATAGTTGTAGAGTTGAAGGTAAGGACTAGGAGACTCGTGTCACGATTCTGGCCATCTTTGGAGGATGCGGCGGACGTGGGTCACCCCTCCGGCCTGAGCTCCGCCTGAATATCTTCCTCAGAAATGAAGCGGAGCTCCGGCGCGAAGACGGTGCCCTTGGTGATGTTGCGGTTGGAGTGGAGTGAAATGGTCACGGATTTTCCACAAAATGTGGTGGTATGGAGGAGGGCTTTGTTCTGGGCTCGGGTTTGGGTTTTGATGACGAGGGTTCCGTTGGCTGGGGCCTCAATGTCAGGATTGGCTAAGGAGCAAATGGCGAGGAGTTGCTTGGTTGGCCAGAAAACGTTGACACGACGAAAGGAGACGGACTCCTCGACAGGCTTTACCACGATGTATGATCAAGCACTGCCGAGGTATGATTCGATAGGTTCAGGTTGGGAGGAGGTGGTCTGGTTCGCGCGTGGGTCAGCGGCGTGGAGAGTGATGGTCTGGTCTGGATTGCGAGGCGGGGTCGTGGTCTTGGGACGAGCAGGGGTCGGCGAGGCGCAAAGGGTTTCCATGGCGTCATCGAGGGGAATAGTTCGGCGCGAGTCGTCAACGTTTGTATCAATCGAGGGAGCATCAGGGGCCAGGTCTGTGTTCGTGCGATGGTCGTCGGGTGTGGTCAGAGGAGGAAATTCCGGGTCTGAGTCCGTTGGCGAGCATGGGTCCGTGTCCTTTTTACGCTTTTTCCCCATCACGGGGAAACATCCTACCTAATGTAATTTAAATAAAGATAAAGGACACACAGAAACTCAGGGAACGGAAATACGACGACGACGAAAACGGGTGGGGTGACGGGTGTCACCCCACTAGAAAAAGAAATAAGAAAAGAGAAAAGAAAAGGTGTCACCCCACGAAAATAAAAAAATAAGAACTGCGGGAACGAGCAGTCAGTCACGCCAAAAAATGGCACAGCGGAGTAATCAGCGGGCTCTGTCTATACACGAACATATCTTCCACTTCCTTTCATCAACACGCATATTGGAACAACTGTGAAGGGGAAAAAAGGGAACAAAAAGAGACATGGGGAAAAAAGAGAGGAAAAAAAGAAAAGAAAGAAGATATATGTGTACGCATACATACATATATATATATAAAATACATGATCCCCCTAAGTTTCTATATGTGTTCTTGAAATGTTCACTCCAAACGGCGATGACCCAACCCCAACCTCCCTTCTGCACCCCATACCCCAAGCAGCACCGTCCGGACTGGCTTCTCTTCTCGTCATTCTTCACTACTGCGCCTTCTTCAGCATCTGAACAACCTACAACCTCAACTTCAAGACAGCCCATCACACCTCTACCCAGCTCTACTCTGTTATCTTCAAATTATCTAACTTCGGCACCTTACATCAAGTCAACCTTACCTATCCTATTCCTTCTACCCCCGACTACGTCGTTCCATGAACCATAACCCATCGCCACATTCATCTACACTACCGGAAACAGCCGACATCACCACACGGTGGCAGGCTGGCCAAATTCTCTCTCACACACACACACACACACACACACACACACACACACACACACACCACACGGCATCCGACTGCAGCTCCTGCGAAAGGAGGAGATTTCAACATATATGTTTTGGAACAGGGAGTGATATTTAGCGGCGCGCCGGACAATCAAGGTGATTTGAACGCGACGTTAAAGGCAGTGTGTTTTGCAAGCAAAGCTAAGGCAAGCGTACAGTTACGTTAACGGAGTTATAGGGTATAGCACACGTGATGTTATGGTGCTCAAGGCAAGGGCTGGGCGGGGGACATATCCAGGATTTCTCAAATATGTTAGTTTTACTTTACTCATCTGCAAGATAACTTGCAGCTGGGGTGAGCGGTGATTTTGAGAGTGACGAGAAGGTTGATTTTGCAAGGGAGCCGGCATTAGCCTACTCTTGTTGAAGAGCACCGAAGGGCCTCTACCTTGCGGACAAGGTGGTGATTGTCCACGCCGTCTACTATGCCGGCCGCCGCGTGCTAGTTGTTAGTGGGTTAGTCGAAGCATGCCATACAGGATTGTCAGTTCGGAGGTCAGTGCGGTGTTTGGCACTTCGGCTCATCTACGTCCCCTCTACCTCTGGGTAGCCGCTTTACATCGCGAATTGCAAGGTAAACCTGCTCATCGGCTCCCGATGTCTCCTCTGGGTAGTCGTTTTACGTTATGCCAAGTTTTAGAGCAAGTCAGCTCATCTACACCCGACGGCACCGCTAGGTAACCATTTATTTCGAATGGGAAAATTAATCGGCTCACCATTCGGGGATAGCTATTTATGTTATTCCTACTGCATGTGCATCGCTGGCATGCATTTCGTGCTGAAGTGAGAATTGGTGGTGTGGTGTCAACAATGCTCCTGCTAGTTCTGTGGCATACACATATTCTAAACGCAATGAAAGAAGTTATTGGTGCTTGTCACCCAGAAGCGATGGAAGTGACAGGGTGAAGTCCTCTTTTTGGCAGAGGGCCTTAAATGGATGTCTTTGAGCGTTAAAGCTTCTACAGTCTAGCAGGATGTGGCCTATGCTTAATATGGTGTTACAGGTGTCGCAGTGAGGTGTTGCATATTGGTCATCATCTAGTTAAGACTGTGTTAGTTTAGTGCAGCCAGTTCTAAGCCTAGTGAGGATGGCTTCCTTTTGACGGTGTGGTTGATTTGATGTGTTCCATGTGCCTACCGTTGGTTTGATGTTGTGGGTGTGGTAGGATTTGTGTTGTGAAGAGTTGTGTTGTATCCATGTTCCGGTGATGCATGTGTATGTGACGTTGTAGGAGGGCTTTACAATCGTCTACCGAATATTCAATGCTGAGGCTTACTTTGCTAGTCGATCTGCGTCCTCGTTTCCTGGGATGTTGGCGTGGCCCGGTATCCAGAGGAAGAAAAACTTGCTCTCTTCCGGAAAACGTTGGCTTCCCAAAGTGCAAAATCGACTACTTCCACAGAAATTAAAATACCAACCATCAGCCACATTAATTCTTTCCTGTTTGGTACCTGTTTCGACAACTACGGCAGCGACCAGAACGCTTTCTTGACCCGTCACCCGGCCGGGGTTGACATTCGCCCCCCCCCTCGTGGATTTTCCACGAGTGAGGAAAAACGGACCCGTGGTAGCGCGACGGTGCGCCCAATCGTGACACACCTTTTCCTACATCAATTTCGTGTGGTTTGGAGAAAACGTAGGGGCCAGGGCACTCAAGTTCATTGACCTGCGACTGGTCAAGTGAGATTACCTCCAAAATTGTATAAAATGCTGCACGTTCCCGAATGCAGGTATTTATATATGCAGTCAGGGATTGGTGATATCAACAGAGTTAACAAAACCTCTATCTCGGATGATTCAGGTCTTTTCACAGGCGTAGGAACTGGGGGGCCAGAGATTCGGTTAGATGCCATGGCCCACCTACTTTTCAAAGTGTGGTGGTGGGAGGGGGGAAACAATAGTAGCTGGCCCTCCCACTTTTGAGACATTTAAAGTTCCTAAAAAGCAGCATGCACATCTTTGAATATGTGAAAAACTTCCAGCAATCCATAACAAAGTAAAAGCTGCACATATCACATCGTAGCACTTCATTTTTTAAGTCATGCACACTTGGAACTTACAACAACGCAACGAATTCAGGAGTTGATGTAATGAAACATATGCATGGATATTCACACCTTATATTATGTTATGAAAAGACTATAAAGCAGATAATATACCAGCCAGTACCAAAATACATTCATACGAGAGATTCACTGTGGTTCTTTGACTGTTAACATATTTAACATTGACTTCATTAATATTGCCTACAGTAGAAAATAATAAAGGCTGAAGGCAGTAGCGTAACACAATCAAGGTAAGACATACAAT
This sequence comes from Ashinkailepas kermadecensis, assembly GCA_034440615.1. Classification (NCBI taxonomy): domain Eukaryota; kingdom Metazoa; phylum Arthropoda; class Thecostraca; family Neolepadidae; genus Ashinkailepas; species Ashinkailepas kermadecensis. Next base: position 28,482 of record JAOTOM010003920.1, on the reverse strand, counting down.
TCGCAAGTACAAGTTCCTTGCCTTGATATTACACAGCCATGTATTATATATGGCCTTGGTCCTAGCTGCCATACACTTCCACATTTACATGTATTTTTATTATTGAAGGAAACAAATTACTGCCACGATTCACACATTGCGTGGCTGTAGTATGGGATAGAACGTACAAATTTCCACATTTCAAGTGATTTTCACAGTTGGGCATAGCACACAGATATCCAACCTTTTGAGTGAGCTGTCTGGGTATTATCGATGCTGGCACCCAATATAGCAAAATATGGGCACAAAATGACCCTTGTAGTCGACGTGCCCTTAAACTCCAATTCATCATCATCAACATAGCAAATGACTTATTTCCATCATTTATTATAGTAGCATATATACAATAATGACGTCCACACCCTATTATATCAACTTCAAGTACGAGAACGCCTCTCATAATTTCAGAATCCACGGAGAGGATTAGGCGCTCGTGATGTGACCTGACAAGGCCACATGAGGAGTGATATGAAGAGTGATGATGTGACGAGTGGCGAGTGATGATTGTCATGTGACCTGAGAAGGCACATCACGAGCATGGCAACTTACCCGAGTGGATCTTCAGCTGGGTAACTGCGTAGTGTCATTGACAGCACGTTAAACATTTAATTCAAATTACGTCGTTCAACAGAAATGGTTCGGTTAGATGGTGGGCTCATGGCATATGCAACAATATCTGCTTAGTAAAGACTCTGATCCCAGAATCTATTCAATGAAGACATTTGGATTACTAAAGTACTAAAACACCAAATTGCAACGGAGACTACTATCAGGGCTTTTCATCGTCCAGTGATATGTGCGTCCAGGCTGAGATTTAAGAACCCCGAAGATATTGGGATGAATATATGCCAAACGCAGGGTGCCTATGTTTCTCAACACTACTTGTGGTGCAAGCAGTTAAACAGGCATAGTAAAGTCGATTTTGTGTGTGTACAATCATTGGGGCATGCGCAGTGACGTACCGAAGTGGGGGGGGAATTGGAGCAGTCCTCCCCCCTCGCCTAAGAGGTTGTGGGCCCTCAATAATCTCGCCGGAGTTCGGAAAAATAGCGTCAGGCTCCCTAAAATGCTGATGGTGTCTTCAACAATCGCACCGAGGCCCATACAAATTATATTTGGGGGTCCCAAAAATGTCGAGCAGGGGCCCTGAAAATGACGATGGGCCCACAAAAACCCACCGAGGCCCCTGAAAATCACATTGTGGGCCTACAAAAATCGTTCCGGGACTCTAAAAATGACGCTGAGGGCTCAAAAATGTTGGACCGCGCCCCTTAAAATACCGCTGGGGCCCCAAAAAAGTCACGCCGGACCCCGAAAAGTCGCGCCAGGCCCACAGAAAATCGCGCTAAGGCCTTACAAGGTCCGGCCTAGTCCCTGAAAATCACGCTGGGGGCCAAAATGTCTCGCCGGGGTCCCCGAACATGACGTTGGTCCCCAAAAAGACTTGCCGGGCAATCAAAATCACGCTGGGTCCTAAAAGGTCGCGTCGGGGCCCGTGATAATCGCCCTGGGCCCACAAAAAGTTGGACCGGGGCCCCTGCAAATCACGCTGGGAGCACAAAAAAGTTGTGCCGTGGTCCTTGAAAATCACGACGAGGGCTGCAAAAAGACGGGCTGTACCCCTGAAAATCACGCTGGGGGCTTCAAGTGTTCGCGCCTAGGCCCCGAAAATCACGCTGGGGCCGAAAAAAGTCGTATGAAGCGGGCTAACGAAAAAAAACCAAGTCCGGTCATGACAAATAATTATGGGGTCCCAGCAATCGCTCCAAAATAAACCAAAACGCGTTCGGGCCCCAAAGACGTGTCGAGGCCACTAAAACTCGCGATAGGCATCCCAACAAATGACGACAGAATCTAAAAATCGCACTTAGACCCCAAAACGTTGCACCGCTGCCCTTGGAAATCACACTAGGGACCCAAAAAGTCGCGCCGGAGCCCCACAAGTCGCAGCTGGCTTCCCAAAAATCAATTCGTACCCAGAATATCACTCTCCGGGCACAACAATTGCGCTAAAGACCCCAAACACGCGTCGGGCCCCGGAAGAGAAGCGCGTTGAAGCACCGAAAAAATGCACCGGAGCCCGAAGAATCGTACCATAGCCCAACAATATCGCGCAAGAGATTTATAAAAATAGAAATCGACCCCAAAAAATAACAAAAGGGACTCCATCGAGCCAACTCGAGCATCGGAAAATTCAGAACAGATTCCGAAAGAAAGTTCTCCTAAGGGACTTTCTAATCTGAAGGGTGCCATCGGCTGAAAAAAAGAAAGTCATTGACAGCCGCAGTGGCATACTAAAGAGGCAAGCCCCCATCCTGAGGAGGTGGGCTCCCAAGAATCCAAAAATCGCACCGGGTCCCCAAAAATGGTTCTGGGCCCCATAAATTCGCGTCGGGACACCAAAATTAGGGGTTATAAATAAATACGGCGGGAACAAAAAACTTGCACCGTGCCCGAAAATTTGCGGCGGGAACGCCAAAATCGCGCTAGGGCCCAGATAAGTACAACGCGTCCCGTGAAGTAACGCCAAGCTCCCCAAATATCGCGCTTGGGACACAAAATTCCTGTCAGTAGTCCCATAACTTCTGGTCAGGTCATCAACAATTGTCATCGGGGTTCCCAAAAATTGGCGTCGATGGCCCGAAATAAGCACAGCGTGGCCCAAAAATCGCATCGGAACCCGACAAGAATCAAACCGGAACCCTCCAAAATAAAGAGATATTCCGAAACATAAATGTCCGAGCCAGGAAAATCACTCCTTAGCCCGAACATACCACAAGATGCATTAACAAATAGCATACGACACCAAAAAAATAGTTCTGGAGATTAAAAAAAAAACACCGTGGGATACAAAAAATGTCGCCGGGGGCCCGAAAAATCAGGCCGTGACTCGGACTTTACATAATTCAGAAGAAGTAACCAAAAATTGCGTCGAGCACAGAAAACTGGCGTCGGATCCCCGCGGAACCACGCGCCTGGGCCCGAAAAGTCGCGAAGGGACCCAGATAAATTATACCGGAAATTATACCGGATATGTAATATCGTGCTAGGGTCCCACGAATGTGATCGAGGAACCCCAAATAAACACAGCGGGACCCTAAGAGCACAACTGGAGGACGAAAATGCACCGGGCCCTCCAAAGCGTACCGCGTCTGGCAAAAAGCGGCATGGTCAAAAAGCATGCGTTGCAGCTCTAAATAGCCACACGGGGAGTTAAAAAACAAAACACAACGGGGACCTCAAAGCACACCGCCCCGGTGTGCTTGAGACCGCATGGGTGCTCTCAAAAACAGGTTGGGGCCCTCAACATTGGACATAGTCCTAGAAAATGAACAAAAAGACTGGGAACTAAATAAACACTTCGGGGTCAGCGAAAACGCGCGGATACCTAAAAAAACACCGTCGGTGCACAAAAAGCAACAAAATTCTAAAGAAGAGCAGGGGTCACACAAATGTGCCGGCCCCCTTACGAAAATTGGCTGGAGTCCTAAATCACATCCATAGACAAAGAAAAACGAAAACGTCTAAAAAGAACACCTAACTAGAGCCTCAGTACGGTCGCCAATCTGGGAGCGTATCTAACCAAAGAGATGAGGTGCATAAGAGCTCAACGGTTATCCAGATTTCTTAGCCACCAGAAAACGTGAGAAGAAGAGAACCAATCATCGAATTGAATTCAGGATGGGCCCTTGTGGCTCTTGACTATGAACACGTTAAGACTTTATGAGGTGCCGTGTGTTGTCACCTGTCAGCTGTTTTGCACTGAATTGTTCATCCCCAAAAGCTTACATTCCGTTTCAGCCGGGTGCCACATGATGTAGTTGTTGCACTTCGTTTCAAGTGGCGGATGTTCTATGGTGCACGATGTGTACCACATAGATGATTGAGGTGACTGATGACCTATGTATTGGAGTTAGGCTTTGAGGACGAACACCATACCATGCATTTCTATTTATTGAGTTTTCCTTTTCCTCAGTCTGTCAGCCTGTCAATTTTGGTCTGCCCACCGGATCACGGAATTTTCAACCAGCGATCACCCGTCTTTCCTGTTTCTTATCCTCTCCAGCATCAATCATGAGACTTCGTTTGTCATGGGCCAGCAAGTAAGCTACGTTCTTCCTTATTCTTTCTCCTCACCAACATCGGTGAACATTTATAACGGGGGACACCTTAAAGACGTATAGTACTTTATCATGGAAACTAGGGCACACCATACACCCATTAGTGAGGCTGTACTGAGCTTGCAACCCCTCTCCCACCACACGCACATGTCGTAAGTTGAAGAAACTTGGTTTGAACAGGAACACTTAGGGTTTCACTCGCCAGGAAGATAAACCTATTATTGCAAAATAATCCATCGGTCGTGAAAAGAGTTCCAAGTCCAGCGAGAAGTGTGAATTTGAGTACTTATACTTGATGATAGTTTTTTATTCAGTACCACATGTTGCTGTTAGCCATAGGCGCGTCCAGTGGCCTGCCCCCCCCCCCGCCTTAGCGGTGAAAGTTGTGTTCACTATTAAAATTGTCGGGTTCTCTGTCCAAAAGTCCTGAACCATGGTACTCTGCGAAATTCGTGGGTGCTGTTGACCCTGGTCCACCCACCTTTAGATACGTTCATACGCCTATGGGTCTTTTAGATTCCATGTTTTCACCATTTAGCCTATAGGGGCGACAACGCAAACTTCAGCAAAACCATGCACTATTATATTTAACTAAGTTGACTTAAAGTACCATTTCTAGTTGTGGTATGCGCCTCTGATAAACAAATCCGAACACTTACAGCCAGTGGCGCAACCAGGATTTCAGTTCGGGGGGGCAGGGTTGGAGAGCGGGCCCCCTCGCAAGCGGGCCCCCCTCATGTTTTTAAAAAGTCTGCGGAAAACATGCACTTACTTTTGAGCGGGCCCCTATGTTTGTAAAATTCGCAGAAATAAAAGCACTTTTCGAAGCGGGCCCCTGGTTCCAGAGAGCCCCTGGTTCAAGACAGGACCCCAGGTTGAAGCGGGCCCCTGGTTCTAAGCGGGCTATTGGTTCAATGCGGGCCCCTGAATCAAAATGGGCCCCGGTTCGAGGCGGGCCCTGGTTAAAACGGGCCCTCAGATTTTCAGTTGGTTCAAAGGGCCCCTGATTCGAGCCACAGATCCGCTTCGCGGGCCCCTAGCCAGGGCTCTGAGTAGGGTGGCCCACTCCGAGCCAGGGGCCCGCTTCGCGGGCCCCTGGCTCGGAGCGGGCCCCAAAAAATTTCGGGGGGGCCATGGCCCCTTGCCCCCCCCCCTGGTTGCGCTACTGCTTACAGCACCATTACAATGAGCACAATATCCCACAAACGAAACTTTGAGCAAACAATTAGTTCAATTTGATTAAGGGGTAGTTCGAAGAACCCATTTTTATAACTGTCAACCCCTAATCCTAGAAATCTAAAGAATAAGCCGTGTGGGGTCATTTCTTCGGACCTACGCGGGAAAAAGTGACGTCAAACGTGACAACATAAACGCTGGTAGTAAAATAAGAACCTTAGGTTCTTTTTGCGACACCTTCGACTGCCACGCATTTAGTGTTGCCAACTTTGCATGCGGATTGGTAGCAGGCAGATTCGGTGATGTCGCTGGCTTCGATAATCCCGCCGGATTCGAACTCACGACATTACGATGAAGAGTCAAATTTCTTACCTACTGAGGTGCAGCGACCAAGTGCCTACAGTGACTTTATTGTCATATATGTTAGACAATTCTGGTTGAATTCTTCGGGAATCACCATGGGCTATCGGACTGCATTCTTTATGTGCGTATCATAGCTTTCGAGATCCTGGGGTGGAGGGTAGAAATCCGCCAGCCGGCCTCCACCTCCCGGCCGCACGAAGACTGTTCGAGACCCGGCCGGACGCAGGTTGACTGTATTTTGATTCATTGCACTGCAATTGTCAATCCACATCACCAATTGCGGCCGAAACGCTGCCATGTCAGAAATTGTGCGCCCTTAGTGTGATACTATGCGAATTGAGACTATGGGCACTTCATATCCCAACACGAACAGGTAGACTGCCAGCCGCTTGTGTCGAGAGCGTCTCATGATGGTGTGTCGACAGTGTCTCCTGGTGGTGTGTCGAGAGTGTCTCCTGATGATGTGTTGAGTGTCTCCTGATGGTGTGTCGAAGGCGTCTCCTGGTGGTGTGTCGAGAGTGTCTCCTGATGATGTGTTGAGTGTCTCCTGATGGTGTGTCGAAGGCGTCTCCTGGTGGTGTGCCGAGAGCATATCCTGATGTTGCGTAGCGTTACCCGAGGCGTTATCAGCGAATTCAATGGCGTCACCTAGGCTCTCTTGGGTCGCCCTTCATCGCACCGCCTCTGTCCGGCCGGCCGAGGTTGTTATTAATCAAAAGCCAATCCAGATAGCAGTGGATAAGGTAAGCGGCCGGCCCTCGGCTGCTAATTGTGGTGGTCGGCTCACGTGACCGCGTCTTCGAACGTGTCTGTCAGCTGTGGACGCAGATATTGCGCTGTGCGGGGCGTCAGCGGGTACCAGAGATGTAGACTCTGCTGTGTGGGACGTCAGCGGGTACCAGAGATGTAGACTCCGCTGTGTGGGGCGTCAGTGGGTACACGATATGTGGACTCTGCTATGTGGGGCGTCAGCGGGTACCGGAGATGTAGACTCCGCTGTGTGGGGCGTCAGCGGGTACCAGAGATGTAGACTCCGCTGTGTGGGACGTCAGCGGGTACCAGAGATGTAGACTCCACTGTGTGGGACGTTAGTAGGTACACGATATGTAGACTCTGCTGTGTGGGGCGTCAGCGGGTACCAGATATGTAGACTCCGTTGTGCGGGGCGTCAGCGGGTACCAGAGATGTAGACTCCACTGTGTGGGACGTCAGCGGGTACAGTAGATGTAGACTCTGTTGTGTGGGGCGTCAGAGGTTACCGGAGATGTAGACTCCGCTGTGTGGGACGTCAGCGTGTACCAGATGTGTAGACTCCGCTGTGTGGGACGTCAGCGGGTACAAGAGATGTAGACTCCGCTGTGTGGGACGTCAGCGGGTACCGGAGATGTAGACTCCGCTGTGTGGGGCGTCAGCGGGTACCAGAGATGTAGACTCAGCTGTGTGGGGCGTCAGCGGGTACCGGAGATGTAGACTCCGCTGTGTGGGGCGTCAGCGGGTACCAGAGATGTAGACTCAGCTGTGTGGGACGTCAGCGGGTACACGAGATGTAGACTCTGCTGTGTGGGGCGTCAGCGGGTACCGGAGACGTAGGCCCTGTTGTGTGGGGCGTCAGCGGGTACCAGAGATGTAGACTCCACTGTGTGGGGTGTCAGCGGGTACCAAAGATGTGGACTCCGCTGTGTGGGGCGTCAGCGGGTACCAGAGATGTAGACACTTAACGGCATTGGGAACCCCGGCCTTCACATGACACTTTTGTGGCAGGTGAAGCAACATGAAAACTGCTAACAGATGTATCAGATGAGGGATAACAACAGCTGGCCCATTCCACGACAAATCGACAAGAGCACAGCACCCAATACTTTATATTGTGATGAAAATGATGGTGTGGAGTCATCTGATGCGCCGTATCCAGCCATGTCGTTTTTAGAAAGATCAGGTCAACGGTCAAGGTCAAAGTCAACGGTGGGCATATTTGAGATGTCACCTAACACGGGTGTTTTGAGATCCTTAGCACAATGAAGAACAATCCGAATTGTGCAAGAGTATACATCGGTGAACACACAATAATCCACTGCATGTTTTGGCTATTTCGGAATTTTCGTTTATGGGTTATTTGAAACCGTGATATCGTGACGTAAAATCACGTGAACTATCTTAACTTTCGGAACAGGCCCAATGCGATTTGAAAATAGCGCAAAAATGAAGTTCGATATTTTATCTTCCGAAGCCCAAAAAAATAGGGTTTTGCTCGTAAAACATTAAATATTCGTTCCAAATTAAGCATGCATGGTTCTTTTTTGCGCTAGTTTATCGTGACATGTCTTAAGATGCGTTTAGAACGGCATATTACTGAAATACAAGCCTTTTTTTCATTCGAGGCACGTGATGAGATGAGAACGTTAGTCATCTGATATTTAGTGTTGTGTCGCACAAGTGTTCTAACTCGTTGTGAGGTCAAGGGCTAAACAAAAATGAAAGAAACGTCTCCGAATTTTAGTAGGTGGCCTTCCACGACAAATCGGCGAGTCAGGGTGCCAAAATATCACCTTACAATTCATACCTCGACGAAAATACTTATATCGGATTAGTTTGTCTGTGTAATCCAGCTGTGCAACTTTGAGAAATATCGGAGGAACGGTTAATGAGTTATGGCCTCGGAAATTTTTGAATGGTCACCTAAGTCTTTGTAGGCCTGCAACTCAATGAAGAGTAACACGAATTGCACAAAGCTATATATCGCTGAAATCGTCATGCTCCACTACACATTGTGTCACTTTAGAAATTCTTGTTCACGCGTTTTTTTTAATCGTGAGCTTGTGACCTAAGATAACGTGACCTGGTTTGACCTTCGAGACAGTCACAATGTTATTTTGGAAATGTAGAAGTGACGAAAGGTGATTTATGAAAACCTAGATCGTCCTTTATAAGGAGAAAAGAAACAGAAATGTTTATACCTTGCACAATATATTTTTGCACCAATATCAGCATATCAAAAATGTACAATCATATTTCACCCACAACAGTGAAGGGATTATAACACCGCAAACCACTGTAATATCAAATTTCTGGCATTTCAAACCCCACATTCTGGAACCGAAAAGTTAAACCTCATTGACTGAGTAAGCGCATTCATCTTGAACTGTTTGAATTTTTTTGCGCCGACGCATCCATTGAAACATGCTGAGCCTGAAAAGAATCGAATTGATCGTGAATCAAATCGATCGTGAGCCGTCTACATCGGTGTAATAACATAAAGTAACAGAATTACAAAATGTGATGTAATACAATAATATGTTACAGTACAACATTTTAATGTAGTGCAATGTAATGATATACAGATCTGTAGATCATTCCATGCCGTGTCATGCCATGCACCCTGAGAGGTTGTGGGGCCCCCAAGAATCGCGCCGGGGTTCACAAAAATTGCGCCAGGTGCGGTAGAAATCTCGCTGGGGCTCCTAAAATCGCATTGGTGCCCCTTGAAGTCCCATTGGGGGCCCTAAAAGTCGAACCGGGGCCCTTGAAAATAACGCTGGGTGCCCCCAAGATCACAACAAGGCCACTGAGAATCACATTGGGGCCCTAAAAATCGCACCGGGCCCCCCAAAAATCACATTGGGGGTTCAAAAAGTCGTGCAGGGGCCCCTTGAAAATGACGCTGGGAGCCCCAAAGATCAAACGGACCCCAAAAAACACATTGGGGCCAAAAAGCCGCTCCGGGGCCCCTGAAAACTACGTTGGGGCCCCAAAATCGCACGGGCCCCTAAAAATCACATTGGGGCACAAAAAGCCGCACATGGGCCCCTGAAAATGACACTGGGGCCCCCAAAATCGCACCCAGGCCTCTGAAAATCACATTGGGGTCCCAAAAAATCGTTCCGTGTCCCCTACAAATGACACAAGGGCTTCAAGAAGTGGATAGAGACCCCTGAAAATACCATTGGCCCCCAAATAGCGCACCGGGGCCCCTAGAAATCATATTAGGGGCCCCAAAAGTCGCACAGGGGCCCTGAAAATGACGATGGGGCACAAACAATTATATCAAGGCCACTGAAAATCACATCGTTGTCCCAAAAAACGTCCCGGGGCCCCGGGTTCCGGGGCTCCAAAAAGCGAGACCGGTGCGCATAAAAATACCGCTGCCCCCCCCCCAATGCATCAGGGCCACACAAATCATATTGGGCCCTAAAAAAAATCGTTCAGAGGCCCTACAAATTACTGGGGACCTCTAAAATCCCACCAATGCCCCTGAAAATCACATTAGGGCCCCAAAATCGTTTCAGGGCCCCTAACAATGACGTTCGGTATCCAAAAAATGGGACCGAGTCCACTGAAAATACCGCTATGACCCGTAAAAAGTCGCGCCGGGGCCCCCGGAAATTACGCTGGGGCCTCAAAATGTCGGGTCGGAGCCCCTGGCAATCACGCTGTGGGACCAAGAAGTTTCACCAACGCCCCTGAAAATGACGCTGGGACCCAAAAAGACGGACCGGACCCCTGAAAATCACGCTGGGCCCAATTCATCTGGACGGGGCCCCTGAATGTTGCGCCAGGGCCCTCACAAAAATGCGGATTGGGGCCCCTGAAAATTACGCTGGGGCCTCAAAGGTTCGCATGTGTGCCCCTGAAAATCACACCGGGGCCCAAATGTCGTGCCGGGGTTCAAGCAAATCACGACGAGGGCTCCAAAAGATCGGGCCGGGGCCCCTGGAAATCACGCTCAGGCTCGGGGTATCAAAAAGTCTCGCTCGGGCCCCTGAAAATCACGCTGGGGGCAAGACAGGTCACAGCAGGGCCCAAAAGTCTCATCGGGACAACCCAAAAATGAAGCTGGGACAACGAGAAAAAAAGGTCCGAACATGGAAAATCATTCTGGGGGTCCCACCAATCGCTAAAAAAAACAAAAAAACAAAACGTGTTGGGCCTCCAAGACGTGTCGTGGCCACCAAAACTCGTGCTATGGATCGCAACAAGTGACCACGGGGCCCAACAAATCGCACTTAGAACCAAGAATTTCACGCCACTGCCCTTAAAAATCTCACTGGGGTAAAAAATAAGTAGGGCCGGAGCCTCACAAGTCGCAGCTGGCTTCCCAAAAATTAATTTCTACCCGGAATGTCCCTCGCACCGGGAGCCTGAAGAGCCCAAAACGCACCGGGGCCCCGAAGAATCGTACCGGGACCCACAAATATCGAGCCCCAAAAAAACTATAGCCCAAAAAATCACAAGGGGACTCCATTGAATCGACCCATGCACCAGACAATTCAGAACAGGTCCCGAAAGAAAATTATCCGACTTTGGAGGATGCCATCAGCTGAAAAAAAAACTCCTTGAGCAGCCACAGTGGCGTCATCCCTACTGCGCAGCTTTTTGCGCAGGTCCTTAAATGACGTCATCAGGGATACACCCTTAGCATTGGCGCGGCCGCTTACACGCTCCGAAGATGCGCAACGTATGTACACTACGGGAGAGAAAACGAGGATTTAAGAGATGTAGGTGCAAAACTTAGAGCGTCATAGCGTCGGGAAGGGATCTCCAATACCTTTCATACGCATATTATACCCGAAAGAGCGTACAAAGGGAGGTAGGACAAGTCAAATACGCCAGAGAATTAACATCTTGCCGTGGCGAGATGCAGTAAGGACATATCTGAGGCGTGGTCGTCGCCATGATGGAACCAGGTGCGGGGCGAGTCCCCCAATCTGTATCAAATTTAGCATTGAGCTTATGGTGTTGCATGGCAAAAGTAATTGACCGAAACACCTTTTCATCCCCTCTATATGCGGGAGCGCCCCTGATTTTGTGGGTCAAGGGGACAATTGTTTTTTTTTCTTCAGATCGACAGGACCATAGGGAGCACGTGACAGGCAGACATTCCGTTTTATGGGGGCATCTATGAGCCTCCGTGCCAGCTCAGCAACAGGGGTGGAACTTCCAGAAAATGATTTGGGGGACACAGTGCCTGGAGGTAGCAGGAAGACCTTCAGTCGAGAGGCCCCATTATAGCCACATGTTAAAATATGAAAATATTGGGGGGAAGGTGGGCTCACGTCAGTCTTAAAGGGGGCTGACCGCTCCCAAAAGTATGTAAAATTTCACTCTAGTTAGGAGGCTACATTCGGCGGACGGACTGGAAACATGGGGCCCCAAAAGCGGTCAGGCATGTATTGGTGGCATTCCCTAGCAATGCGTTCAGAACTAGATCTGGATCATTCCAAAACGCTCCTACATGTCGGCGTAGTCGACCTGGTCGGCTTCTGTGCTGGTACCGGTTCAGAGCATGAATTAATGATCGCAATCAAAGTTCGTGGTGCAAAGGGACTTTGCATGTCGTTCTTTCCAATCAATGCTCAAGGGCCACATGATAAATACAAGCAACAATGAAGTGGCATACGCCACACCTGCCCCATAGCAGTACCAGAGCCGAGAGCAGTGCCAAGTGCCGCCAGAACGGGCCAGCATAGGGAGCGCCGCTAGTCTGCCCCTGGTCACGGCGGCAGCAGCAAAACACGCCAACAGGACAGCAGGACCGGGCGATACGAGAGCAATGTCAAGTGCCGCCAGGACGGGCCGGCACAGGGAGCGCCGCCAACCCGTCAATGGTCACAGTCGCAACAGCAAAATACGCCAACAAAACGGCAGGATCGGGCGACACGAAAGCAGTGCCAAGTGCCGCCAGGACGGGCAGCACAGGTGGCACCTTCAGTCCGCCCCTGGTCATGGCGGCAACAGTAAACACGGAGAAAAAGAGCAGAACCGGGTGATACGACACGATACACAGCAGAGACGGTGACATATGGCCGGCAGTGTGAGGGTGGACGTCCTATCGCTGGCTGGTGACATGCTGGCGCACCTGCCTAGATGCCCACCTCTCTGCGCTCTGCCGAGCGGAGTTCTAGCGCAACCAGCCGATGCGCACATGCAGCCTAACTCGAGTCAGCCTCCGTGCCACATGGACATCTAACTTCGGCTGCAGGCTGCTGATGACGCCTACCAGGCGCATCACGATGCTGGTCTCGCCGGTGCAGGTTGAGCCCGTGGTGAAGCAGAAATCAGAATTAAGATGGTTTACCACCGCCAACTACCAGGTCTGTGGCATGCAGAGCCGGTCCCGACCGATGGTGATGAGCCAAGAGCTGGACACAACGGTCAGGAGCGCCTCTGGTGCTTCAGACGTCGGACAGCCAAGCACTGTATTGACACACCTCATTTTGTAGGCGACGAAGCCGGCAACGAAGGCAAGGCCGTCACGCTCCAGTCCCAGTTTTCTGATGGTGGTCGCGCTATATTCATAATGTGGATTGAAGTGGCATCAAACTAGTTGAACTGGTTCTTTATTTAATTATACAAAGATAAGATGCTCCAAAATGCAGCAAGCACACCAGACATGCATGATTCAACACTTCATACCATGGAGATCTGGTAGGCAGGTTAATTCATGAATGGCACCAGACTTCAGGAGGGCAGGTGTTGCCATTGTGGCATCAGCTTCAGCTGCATCAAGTAGCCAGGATCATAATCATCAGAGGTAAAGTAGGTGGACTAAATGAATGAGCTGGTTGGATCAACTCTATCAACTCTTTTTCACTTTGTCAATCAAGTCTTACATGTATTTCCATCTCTTGGAAACTTAAGCATGTTGATTAATCAACTCTCTTCTTTGATTGATTATTTGGGCCTATGGGTGCCTCAACTGCTGCTGGTTATGTAGCGCCGACAAACTCTCTTCTTTCCAAATGTTTCTTCAAGATGTTTGAAAAATAAACCATAGGATGCTGACACTGAATTTTAGACCACCTTCTCTATCTCAATCACAATATGTAGGATAAGCAGTATTATTAGTCTAAGGCAACCGCGGAACAAGTTTTACGCACATTTTACCTCCGTGAAGCATACAAGGGGGTTAGGTTTAGTTAAGTTTAGCTAGGTTAAGGTTGTGTTGTAAGTTAGACAAATTTATCTTTGGGGGTGATTTTTCTTTTCATTGAGTTTTCGGTATTTTTTTCTTAAATGGTGTTTTGGGAATTTTTGGATTTTTTATCTCGAAATACTATGTTTATGAACGTGATTCGGAAGATGCGATCACTCGTTTTCTCTGGAAATGCTTACTTCTCGGTTAATCTTAGCGATAATTTCTATAATGCGCCATATATGCCACACCGCTGTTCATTGTTCAATAATGTATCCATCCCTCACCTGGCACTTCTCAGATGTGATTAAAGGGACATTCAACACTTCACGCAGTTGATTCAACACTTCTTCACGTAGAAAATGCTTAATTTCCGCCTCTTTGCCACATACATGACGCACCATTACTACTCCACGAGAACGCCGGAAAAAAACTAAGCAACAGCACGGCTCGGAGCCGTGATGTACGGATGACGTCACGATAAATATTACGCTTGTGTTTTTAAATTATAATATGAATTTATATTAGTTTAGATACGAGTAGATTGTATTACGTTAGGTTAGGTTAGGATGTCCTATTTAATTATGAATTATCATACTATTTGTTGGAAGTCGTGAGGCAAGACGAGACCGAGCAGAAGCCGACTCTGCAACGTGCTGTCTGTTTAGTTTAGTCATCTATGTGGCAAAGAGGCGGAAATTAAGCATTTTCGACGTGAAAAAGTGTTGAATCAACTGCGTGAAGTGTTGAATGTCCCATTAATCACGTCTGAGAAATGCCAGGTGAGGGATGGATAAATTATTGAACAATGAACAGCGGTGTGGCATATATGGCGCATTATAAAAATTATCGCTAAGATTAACAGAGAAGTAAGCATTTCCAGAGAAAACGAGTGATCGCATCTTCCGAATCACGTTCATAAATATAGTATTCCGAAAGAAAGAAATCCAAAAATTCCCAAAACACCTTTTAAGAAAAATTCACCGAGTTTTCTTCAAAAACAGTTTAGGGTAGGTTAGGTAAGGTTATATTTGTTCTTAATTTGAACATTTTTACGAAAAGAAATGCTTGGAAATTTTCCATTTTGACAAAAATAATTTGCTTTCTTCCATAGATGGCTAGGCTAGGCTAGGTTAGGTAATGATACATCATGCTTTTCGTGATTTGGATCATTACCTTTTATGCTATATTATGCAACTCCAAGCCCATTTTTGCGTGATATGCTGCCTCCCAACTGAAAAGCATGCATTTGCAGAGGAAATAAGCAGTCACATCATGTTCAGCACCTTCAGAAGCATTGCATTAGACAAATAAATTATGTGAAAGCAGAAATTACCTTGAACTGCAAATTTACTGGGTAAGCGGCATCAACGTATTATATACCTAATACGTAACACATCTCAATTTCCATCACTAATTAACGACAGCAAAAGCTACAGTTAACAGTGCAACTACACACAAGACACACCACAACACAACACAATAAAACAAAACTACAACTAAAACACGGGCAGCGAACACAATGTGTGACATGAGCCATAAAACCTACGAGAGAGATATGTAAACAACTGCGCCATTTACGACTCAACTGCGTCATCTAAGAATTTGGGAAAAAGTGTGCCCTTAAAACGCCGCATTTCGTGGTGGTGGTTGTCTAATTCGCAGCCTAACTGAAACTGATAAAATAACAGCTGAACAAGATTCTAAAAGCACGGTCGCGATATTAGATGACTTAGAAAGTGAGTTGAATACAAATATTTTCATTTTAATATATAACAAACCATTAAAACGGCCCACAAGGTTTACCCCCGATGACGTCATTTGTACCATTCGAGGCGACACGCAGGAAGGCATGGGGATGACAAGGGCCTGGGTTTGGTCCCATTCATTCTCGGAAGTAAATGTCGAATTAAGGCAGAAACATAAGGTTTTCGATGTCAAAGAGTATTAAATCGAGTGCATGAAGTGTTGAATTTCTTCTTTATTACGTCTGTGACACGCCAGGTACGGACAATTATACGCGATGTGCTATATTTGCAGAGTGAAGATTATGATCGTGTATTTGTTTGCCAACTGAAAAGTAATCATTTGCGGAGAAAATGAGTGGTCGCATCGTCATTTTTACGTTAATACCATGTATTAAAGAAACCCTAAAAATCGCATTTTACCTAGATCGAAATATTTACCATTATTGTTCATAACTTGCATTTGAGTCATAAGACTCAACTGGCTCATTGTGATTGGAATTATTGACTCATGATTCGACTCATCTAAAAAAGAAAGAAAGATGTGATTCAACTCACGACTCAAGACATATTTTTGGGAAGATAATCGATTCAACTCGCGACTCATCCAAAAACGATTGATTCATGAGTCGATTCTCGATTCAACTCCAGTCGAGCACAAGGCTGGTTGTGAGCTGCTGAATAAAATGCTTTCTCTTTATTCTCTATCTCTATCTTTCTTATCTCTATTCTCTATAGCAATAGCCAGCAATACCAATAGTCATCGGTACGACAGAAACGGGACCCGAAAGTCTTAATCCGTTTCATTTTATAACCGCGGAAAGGCGTTGTTTTGTCTCTACGACGGGGAGTTGCGGAGGTCGGCTGCTTGTGTTTAGGTTAGACAGAAGCACAGGAAGATTGGAAGAACAGATGCTGAACTTTCGGGCAGCTGAACTGAAAACTTTGGGGTAAAAATAAAACCGAAAGAATGTTGGCTGCATAAGAAAGCTACCGAAATCAGATTTTTAACGTCAAATAAGTGTGAACGGGGGTGGAGTCGACAGGGACGAGGGCAGAATACAGTCAGTCTTATCTCTGCTTGAAAATCGTTCCTGCGCCCCTGGGGTTGGATCTCACCTGGAATCTGAAGGTAGCCTCGCTATTGGATGACCCGCCAGATCCGTCTGCCAGCTGCCGCGCGCGCCCAGCCGGCGGGGACAGGTTTCGGCGTCAGCTGATTGTCCGTCTCATCGGCCGATCAGCTGACGCTGGTGCACGTGACGCCAGACGCGCGCTCCCCCAGTGGCTGCAGGTGGCTCGGCAGGGCGGCGCGGCACCGGAGTCGGCGCGGGCCGGCTGTGACGGGAGCGATGTGGCGGGCGGCGATGCGCGGCGGCGCCGGTGCCGACGGCGAGTCGGAGCCGGCGCAGCCTGCTGCTCGGTCAGAGGACGATATAGAGTCGGACGAAGATGACCAGCGGGCGATGGGATTCGAGGACACTCTGGTGAGTCACCAACGATAGACTAGGAAATCCCAGAGAGAATGAGACGCCAGGTGGCTCCCACTGCCCGGGTGGCTGGGAAAACTCCTGGCAAGCTGATGTACAGCCTATTCACTCAAGTTGTTTGACCAGTTCTTCCTCTTTCTCCATAGCTCTGGAATGGAGGCAAGCAGCAACATGATATAAAATCGAGCACGTGTTTGAAAGGTTAAGCTTTGTTTGGTTTTTCACATATTTTTTTAAAAGATGGACTGTGACTTGGTTAGCGCATTCGACGGCAGATTTGACCAGTAACCATGTGGGTTCTGCTGCCAGTCGCCTGCATTGTTCAGTTGCCGTCAAAGGCGCCCATCATGAGTCGCAAGCCAGCTACCCCCAGCTGGGGCATTCCACGACATATCGACCAGGACCCGGCACCCTCACATCTCAGATTTTGAGCAAGATTGGTGCATATGATTATCTTATTCCCCGAATCCACTTGTGCAAATTTTACTTCGATCAGGTCAACGGTTCAGGAGTTATAGCCTCGGGCATTTCTGGAAGGTCGCCCTGCAAGGTTATGTTCGGCGGCCAATAATTAAGTGAATTAACAGTCAAAATATAAATATCCAAACATTTTCGAACTCGCAAAGATTGAAGGATTCCAATTCTGACAATATTTGTAATATGTGATGAATAATAAAAGAGACCCAATGACCTCAGGTTACAAACACGCAGACACAGAAGCAAACCTAGCCACGACACTACAGCAGACCACGCACTGCCCTTGCTCACAATCAGACTACTACCCCACAATACGCCAAGCCCTCAACAAACACATACAACAAACCTGGGACACAACAATAACACAACTCCACGAAATACACCCCAAACACGAACAATGGCACTCCATCACCAACACACCAGATTCAAAGAACGTACACTAACACGAATACGAACAGGACACACAGCACTTACACATTCATACCTCCTCCTACGACAACAGCGACCACAATGCACAACATGTCACCGAACACTTACTATCAAACACATTCTCATCTACTGTACCAAATACAACCACCAAAGGCAACATATCACTAACTACTGCGCCACACACAACATTCCACTAAACATCACTACTCTTCTCAACGACGAACATCCAGCACTACACGAACATGTCTTCCACTTTCTCGCTATCACACGCATACTCGAACAACTGTGATAAAAACAAGGAAAATAAAGGATCGGGGAAAAAAGGAAAAAATGAAATAAAAAGAAAAAGATATGTTACAAAATGGGAAAAAGGAACAAAATACCCAAACATGAAAAGGAAAGGAAAATATGATACGTTTAAAAAAGAAAAGAATACAATATACCCAAAGACTGAATGTGTTTTTGCAATATTAATCAACTATGGCGATGACCCAACCCCAAACCCCCCACTACACCCCATACCCCAACTTGGCACCGTCCGGACTGGCAACTCTTCTCAACAACATCATCTTCGGCCTTCGTCCAGCTCTACTGTACCTCTGCTCAACTCAGCTCTACTCAGCTCACTCCAAGCTTCAAGACGCCTACAAATCTACCTCGGCACCGCTCAACAAATCAATCCCCTTTTCCACCCGCCGACTAAGCCTCCTACCATACTCTTCACCCTTCTTACCTCCTAATGCAAATACAACGACCAAACACGGAAACAGCCGACATCACCACACGGTGGCAGGCTGGCAAAATTCAACACACACACACACACACACACACAGGTCACGTGACCTCCGGTGACCTCGATGTCCATCAAATCTTTGTTTTTTTAATTGACAGAATGGAAGGACAATGTTTTGGCTTGATATATAGCAACAAAAGGTGTTTTTCTATAAATTCTTATTTGGAGAGCGCAAACTTTACCATATATGAAGTCTTTCGAAGATTGAGCTACTAACTCGGCCGTCTCTCCGTCCAAACCAAACTCGAGATGCGGTTTGATAACACGTAGCAACGTGTTCTCTGGCATTGTGTGAATTTATGTCTTCTAATGTACTTATTTACCTCCAATATCCAGTTATCTATACAAGATAAAAGACGCCTACTGACGTCAGAAGTGGCCACTGGCCTCAACTGAACTGTGGTCGGCACCAGTAGCCTGTGTTTGGTATATCCAATTATTTCGCTGAGTAAATGCGTCTCAATTTAGTTCGCCGAGAACACTTCCTGACATCTGTTAATGCTTGTATTCTCACAGAAAACACGTAGGGATTCATGAGGGCAATGTATACACCATGGTTGCACAACCATTGTATGTTTAGAACAAACATGTATCCAACTAAGAAATAAGGGGGTACATCACGTCACAGCCATGCCCCGTCAGAAGTGCATCGAAGTATTGTTTGCATATTTGAGGACATGGAAACGATCCAAAGTTTTTTATATGCCCAAAGACCCAACACACAAAGCTGCAAGTGGCTGCGGTAACAAACCACGTTTCATATGTGCACCAATTGTTTCTGTCTCGTGTCTAGCTTGTCTTTGTCCACCTATCGTGACACTTTCACGGCACGTCCCTCGCCGTTTGACAAACATGTACCAAAGCAGTCGTAACATCAGCAGGCGAGAACTTGTAAAATGTTTGTGTTCCCTTGACGGCGAGAGCTTTCGTAAAGCGACCTGCGAGGATCGCAGTGACCTTCTCCACCTCTTCCTTCGTGACAAAGCAGCTCTGAGACAGGCCTCACAATTTCTCGCAAACATCGCCAGCTCTCTGAACTCCCCTTAGCTCTTAGGTGGCTCTGTTCATCCCCCAGTGTTCCTCCGAAGCCTCAGAAGCATCACAGTCCAGTCCACCACAGTCAGAATTGGCTCTCAGTGTTCCTCACAACGATCGCTAGCCCTTAGGGAATCTTTAGATCTCAGGGGCCCCTGTTCGGTTCATAGGGACCCCTTCCAAGCCTCTTGGGAATTCCAGTCCAGTCCCCTCTAGCGCTCAGTGACCATTTCCAATCATCAGCGGGTCCTCTCCAGCTGTTATGACCCTTCCCTGTCCTTGACAGTTTTTATAGCTTCAAGGGCTTTCTAGCTCTGACATTGGCCCTCAGTATTCCTCACAATCATTGACCTAGGGACTCTCTTAGCTCTCAAGGAACTCTATTCGCCCCTCAAGGGCCTTCCCATGCTGCTGGGGATCTTTCCTAGTTATCGACAGCTGTCGTGGTTTCAAGAGCATTCTAGTTCTGAGGCTGGCCCTCGGTATTCCTCACCTCAATTGCCAGCCAACAGGGAGTTTTTCCCCTCGGTGGCTCTGTTCATCCATTAAGGGCCGCCTCAACATCATAAGAATCCCAGTCCAGTCCTCTCTGACTTAAGGAGATCCTCTGCATCACTCAAGGCCCTCCTGCTTGTAGGGCTCATCACAGTTCCCAATAGTCCTGTCTAGCTCTCATCTCGGGAATTTCAGATCTGAGATGGGCCCTCACTAGTCCTCTTCAGCTCGCATGGGTCCTGTTGATCCCTCAAGTGCCCTTTCAGACCCAAAGAGCATCCCAGCCTTCTCAGACCCTCACGTCCTGTTCATTCTTCAGCCGTTAGGGGTTAATTCCAGCTGATACTGCTCTTTCCAGCTGGTATAGGCACCCCAGCTCTCGGGCGGGTCCTCTCTTGTCTTCACGGCCCTTGCTAGCTCTCAGGGTGGACCTCTTCACGTGTGAAGGGCACTTTCCACACAAGCTATTAAATGTACGTAAACGTTTCTTCGGTTATATTTCTGCCCCTCGTGGTGGTCGCCTGGAGTGCTCCATTGGACTCGACGGGGAGCGGGTACCCCTTCACCCCATGGAAACGCCACTACTGCGTAGCAGCCCGGGCCCCTCCATGGGACTAGGAGCCCTTTACGTAGCACCGGAAACCCTCCGCTTCAGCTCGGATCGTCTCCGAAGTTCGGGATCTCTTTATCGGCCTGAGGCCCGCTGTCAGCCCTGAGACCTTCTCCATTAGCGTGAGCCAAAAATAGAAAATAGCAAATAGAAATGTCCAATGTTTGACGTCCGCTAGTTGTGCCCAATTGGTGGCTCTGCCGCCAACCGGCTTGCCTAGTGACCCTACATAACCTGCCTGTTGTGCAGGCCTGAAATATGCCGATTAATATGCACCACGGCCGTTCGCTGGTGCTACATCAACTGCGCACATTCCTGCAGGATGTGCGCTGGGGCTGTTGTGGCTTGGCCACTGTGTGTCGGTGCGCCCCGGGACTGCTGTGGCCTAGCCACGGTGGGCCGGCGCGCCCGGGGACTGCTGTGGCCAAGCCACTCGGGGGCACCCCGGGACTGCTGTGGCCAAGCCACTGGGAGCACCCCGGGGCTGCTGTGGCCAAGCCACTGCGGGAGCACCCCGGGACTGCTGTGGCCTGACTGTTGCTGTAGTGCGCCAAAGGCACCGTGCCAACAGCCAATGACCTGGCAAGCCTCCTGCAGCCACTCACGAGAACCCCGCCGCGCCAGATAGTGGCACCGCCGACATCGACGGCGGACCCAATGGTCGGTGGGTCACGCGGTCAAGGTCAGCGCGTTGGTTCGAGCTCGGTTCGGCCGGCGCATAGATATCGGTAGCTAGCAGTCTGCCGGCGATGCTTTGCTATGTTTATGTGTGTGTGTGTGCGTGTGCGTGCGTGCGTGCGTGCGTGCGTGCGTGCGTGCGTGCGTGCGTGCGTGCGTGCGTGCGTGCGTGCGTGCGTGCGTGCGTGCGTGCGTGCGTGCGTGCGTGCGTGCGTGCGTGCGTGCGTGCGTGCGTGCGTGTGGATGTGTGTGTGTGTGTTTGTGTGACGATCCAGTGTGTGCGTCACATGATTCAGTGGTTCGGTGAAAATTGACCATGATGAAGTCGCTGAATCTCTGGAAGCCTTTGTTGCTGAAGCCGCTGAATCTCTGGAGACCTTTGTTGCTGAAGCCGCTGAATCTGCGGTCGTCTGTTGCTGCGGCTTGAGCCGAGAGTCAGCTGGGACTTGAGGTGCACGGTCACGCGCCCGTCTGAGACTCTCGTTCCGGCCGTGCGCATCTACACTACCCGCAACTGACCCGAAACACGTCACTGCTGCTCGCCAAATCACTGCCGACGCTCGTTCCTGTTGGGTCGGTGCGCTAGTTGTTACTATTGTGCTCCATTAGAAACGCGCGTCTGGGGACTCGTTACTTCGAACTGTATGCGTTGCATCCATTTGCAATGTTTTGCGACCGTGAATACGCATCGTGAGAACTATATCCTGACCAATGATAATTATAAAGTGTTTGTTAGCAGAAATCTTGATGGTGGACATATGCTCTAGGGCTCGGATATCAAGTTTTAATGGTGTTTTCTGTTACAGTTCATGTGAAATGGTGGTGGCAGATGTCACTGCTTCAAGTAGCATTTGGCTCTCTGTGAAATGTACATTAACGATAATGGCAAAACGTGCCGCCTCACGGCTCAATGATTATATCAGGATTTCCCGATAGCAGGTGCTGTAGAGGTTACACCGATGGCTAGTTTGCACTAGATCCATTGTATTTCTAAGAAGAGCGGATATGTTTGTAACCGACTGAAGCAATGACTGTAGAATGGAAATATAATCATGTAAGCAAAAGTTAATAATACTTATTCGCATATATATATATATATGTATATGTATGTGTATGTGTGTGTATATTTATATGTATATGTATATGTATATGTGTATGTATGTGTATATGTATATGATAATAATATTTCCGGGATGACCCTTTTTTTAAAACAATTCATGAGCTTTCGGAGCTCTTAGCGGCTCCGTCGTCAGATGGGATATTAAAAGAGAAGACAATTAAGGTTTTCCACAAAATTTCAAACACAGGACACGAGCAGTGAGGAATGCAGTACAACATGCAGGAAAACATGGCAGAGACTGTAAAACAACACACTTGAAACTTCCACGTAGTAAAAAAAGGTAGACTATAAAAATACATGACAATTGACATCCCTAATTCTCCCCCACCCCTCCCCCAAGACTATTGCTCGTCAATATTAGTCCTCTCCATATGGTCGACCATTCTAAACCCCTATCCCGATTCAGCTCTGGTCGCGACTTTCTAATATGGTAAGATTCTAACAGCTTCCTTCTCCTAAACTGTGTTTCACGTCTCCAGAATATCCACGTCGTTCCAATGGATATCGTGCCGAGTATCTACAGCGTGTTCAACAACTGCGGACTTTTCTGGTTGGGCTTTGGAGAGAGCGTTCCGGTGTTCCTTCAGGCGCTTGTTCAGCGGCCGACCACTATCGCCAATGTACGTTGCGTTGCATTCGCATGTTAGGCGGTAGATGGTTCCCGAGTTTTGCCCCCGATCTCTTCGGTCTTTGAGACGTTGGCAGTCTATTTTTTTAGGATTGACCAGACGCATGAGCGATGACAACTCCCAGAGGCCTCAGGCGGCGTTCCAGGCGCTCTCAATGCCCTGGTAATATGGAACTGAAATAGATCTCACCCTGTTATCCGTTTTCATTTTTCGGTCTCCGTCTGCTGCACGAAAACACAAAGACTCTCCAAAGCCCAACCAGAAAAAGTCCGCAGTTGTTGAACACGCCGTAGATACTCTGCACGATATCCATTGGAACGACGTGGAGATTCTGGGACGTGAAACACAGTTTAGGAGAAGGAAGCTGTTAGAATATTACCATATTTGTAAGTCGCGACCAGAGCTGAATCGGGTTTAGAATGGTCGACCATAGGGAGAGTGGCAATTTGACGAACGTAATCTTGGACTATAGGGTGGGGAGGAATTAGGGATGTCAATGTGATGTATTTTATAGTCTACAATTTTTTACTACGTGGAAGTTTCAAGTGTGTTGTTTTGCAATCTCTGCCATGTTTTACTACATTAGTGCCGCATTCCTCACTACTCATATCCTGTGTTTGACAAATGTTATGGAAAACTTTAGTTTCTTGTCTTGTAATATACCCTCTGACGACACAATTTCTCAAGCTTCCGGCTCATGAATGTTACAAAAAAGGCATCCCAGAAATATTAATATCATGCAAAAAACCCTTTAATATGTCTCTGACATATTTATATGCATATGTATATATACATATATATATATATATATATATATATATATATATATATATATATATATATATAATATGTGTACATAATGTTTCGCTATGTTCTTTGCAATTGATCATTCGCTGCACATAATTGCTTTTGGAGCTTAATTTGATATTTCGTGATGTCCACATATCCTGGCCGGGACAGAGCACTAAATACAACCATGGACGTATAAAGAATTGGGAGGTGACAGAACCCTTTTCTGAAATCGTCTAGGTTAAGTCCTAAAGAGTCATAAACGGTTCAGACTTAATAAGAGCCACAGGTGCCCATCTGGGTGAGCATGCAAACGGAATATAATATAAGCCTGGACAAAATGATACTCAACATCCTAACCAATACTGTATCATTAATTCAAAAGAAGCTGTCGACCAACATCTTACGCACCCGCAGCTACTGGCATAAATATCACCCCATCCACCTCTAATTCTTGAGAGGGAAGAGTATTATGGTTTGAGAGATCAATATTGAAGAAGAGCAATACATATGAGTTTGAGTAAGCAGTGGTGTATGCTGAAGTTCGCAACTTGCTCGACCAGTGCTTGCGCAGCTTGGGGTAGTTCAACTCGTCAGAGTTGCGAATGACATGGGCAACGACGTTCTCAGACATATCTTATTTTACGCAAAATTGATCATCTTTTGCCTCATGATGTTACCGCAACTCTACCCTGCAGATGCGCACAAAGTTGCACTTTTCCTTTTCTACAGGGTAGAGTCTACACCTGCGCGTATCTGCAGGGTAGAGCCCACATCATTGCGCTATGCAGGATAGAGTTGGAACCAGCTCTACCACCCAGTCTACCGTGCAGATACATACACATGTTACCCTTGCGCGTATCTGCAAGGTAGAACTTACACTGTGCTCAGAAGCGTTTATATCTGAAAATGATTTGGGGTGGGCACAATACATGGAAGCAATGGACGGTCCCAAATGGATTCGGGGTGCACACTCCATAGGATCCCATGTTAAAAATCGGTATTATTGGGGAAGCCAACATTGAGGGATCTGGCCGCTGAAAAGACTGCAAAACATCATACAGCTTGTGTTGCAACATTTTGAAACAACAGCAACCTTTTTCATCGACCTGTAATATATGGTGTAGTATGTACATACTGTAATATGTAGTGTAGTGTAGTGTAATATACACTTAAAACAATTCAGTGACGCCCCAGAATATTTCGACCATAAAGTGTGCACGATAGAATACAGAGCAGTAGGTCTGAAATAGCTTCGTCTTGACTTTTAAGCTGCACATGTAGAAATTGCGGGCAACATCAGTGTAATTGCATTTCAACCAAAGTGACAATACTGACATTATACATATTGGCAGTGACGTATGCTACGGCACGTTGCACTAGATGCGTCTTTAAGTCCTGTCCCGGGCGTACCTCAGGCCTGGTAGTCTGTCGCAACGGCCTGGATTTGCGTATCATCAAATCACTCTTATCTACATCGTACTTGTGTAGTGTTATCACCACAATCAGCGCACAATCATGCAGCAACTTCTACCCAGACCAGCAGCACGCAGAGATATGCAGTCAAGTCGCTGATGCATGAGATGATGACCTTCAGCATTCCCTATCATTGGTATCATTAGTTCGGCTATTCATCAAGATGCAAGGATCATTCACATGTACACCAAAGGTGTCGAGAGATATGTTCCCACCTTGTCTAACACCGTCGACTAGTATAAAGTTGTCAGAACTGACTACCTCACCCCCTTTTAATCTGGCATGCACCAATATAGAAACAACCAAATTATGTATCCAGAGACATCTCGCTGAACAGTTTGTCGAACAGTTTGTTAGTTCACCCACTCCAGAACCTTGTTTGGCCATAAAAAGCATTCAAAACACTGCTGTGTTGTACCTACAAAAATATCCTTCAGCGCGCAAATGCATTACTCTGTATACCTGTATCTATCTTGTATACCTATATCGGAGAACGATCCCTCTGAATGAAAAATTGCGCCAACTCTGGAAGGCCCAATCCCCCTCTCAAATTTTGCACTGAGGTGCCCCTCTGGTAGACAGTACGCCACTCCACCGAAAATGTAAACGAAAAGTGGCCCGAGAAGGCGAGGCCATCACCACATCCCGAGATTCAAGTGTTCTGTTAAGTGTTGCCATTCCGGAGTCGGGCATTTTATGAACGAGTGCCCTCTACCCCCAATACCTTAGAGATTCGTCAATGCGGGATGTTCGGCTTTTATGGTTTCCCTATATATTGTGATAATATCATGCGTAGATCACAATATCAACCTAAGGTTTTAGTTGGGGAGCATCATACTTGCCTAAGGTTCATTCAGTATCCCAGTTGCTATCCGGCTTTCCTGGCGTCGAGGATATAACGTCCAAATGCGAAATAATGTCCCAAAAGTCCAAAATGTTGGACAGGATGCGTTCACGATGTCCAAAGTTCATAACAACGATCACAGCCTCTCAAAACTGGCTCAGAGGGAGCGTCCATAACGGCCAAGGTTCATTTAGTATCCAAAGTTCATAACGTCCAAAAATAGTTCTTCAGTTGTCCGCTAGAGGTTCCGGCGGAACCCTGGCGGTGAAATCGTGCGGCTGTGTCTCCGCTTGCTCTCAACAGGTGGCAGGAGTGTGCGGTTATTGTCGCATGGCACCTCGTGAAAGTGCTGCCAATGTGGTCTGGTGGTTTCATGAGATGTGTATTCTGAAATTGTATCCAGTTCCTCCAGGGGATGTTTGCATTCCTCAGAGGGTCGCCTACGGTGGGAAAGTTCGTTGAGCGGGTGGAGGCTGCTGCTCTCGAGAATACTGAAATTGGCACCTTTTTCTTCCGAAAAGAGCGCCTTTAGCTGGAAAATCCGTTTCAAAGGGGTGGGAGGATCTTTCCCGGTCGGGCGGGGCCACCTTACTCTGGGGAGCGGGGGTAAAGACTGCCGTGGGATGTTGGGGGAATGCATCGGGACGTCGCTGCTTATCAGTTCTTGTCAGCTACATGGACGGTCCCCCCCAATGCCGAAACTCTGGACTTTGACCAAGAGGATGCGACTCACCGACGCGTCGGGCCGGGCATCGTAACAAGCTGTGGGGCATAGGTTTGAATCGATACAGTTCAGCTTAGTGAACACATAGCAAAATGGAATGGGCGATACTTTGCATTGGAAATCCGGGGATATATTATTGAGGTAGGAAAGGTAGGAAATCCATTTTCTTGGCGTATTCTTATTTTCCTCGGGTTATTCACAAAGAATAACCTCACGGCTAAGGAAAAATGCGCCTGGAATTGTCATGTGCGTTGCAAAGACAGCAATACAGGAATAACGTTCAAAATACTTAAAGCATTAAAACGGGAATCATTTCGGCCGGATGTGGTGAATGCACGACTAGAAACTGCTTGAAATGGTTCTTGTTTACTCTGTAGTAGAGCCTTATTGCCATGGGCGGATCAGGCTGTAGGGTGGGACATATGATACAGAAGATGTCTTTTATCTGACCGTATTCGCAAACAGCCGTGCGACCGCATTTGTGCGCACTATCTCGACCCCTCGTCGTTGTGTCGTATTCCGCCATTTAGCGACATAAAAATGTTGATTGCATGAAATGCATCTATGCTTTAACTTTCTTCATAGTTTACACTTAGTTTTGTATGTGCTCATTTTAGAGCATGACTTCCTTTGGTCTGGAACCGTTCCTGCCCTGTCCGCGAAGTGCAAAAAAATATCCCGGGTGTCTACTCAAGAAACCTGCAGCATTCAACATGACAAATCGACAAGTGAAGAGCCAAAATAATGCCCAATATTTTATATCTTGATGAAAATAATTGTGTGGGGTTATCTGATGCGCCGAATCCAGCTGTGCCATTCTTAGAAAGAACGGATCAACGGTCAAGGAGTTATAGCCTGGGCCATTTCGATATGTTATCTAACAAGAGGTGTCGTGCCCGGATTGCTGTCGTGTCATGCTTTCCTCTTTGGCCCTGTAGCTATTTCTACCAGTGTACAGCGATGCATGCTCATCCACTGTTTGTACCTAATCTCATGTATCCATGTCATCATCTGGAGTTGGAATCAACTTCACTCTCTTCTCCTGATTTGCAAGTGAGGACAATCCTCTAGAAGTTCAGTCACCCCGTCTTCACCAGGGCAGTCCTCACAGTTGTGCATCATGTAATCACGGTTTTCGTGCCACATACAACATGATCGAGGTCACGGTCTTTGAGACCAGGAAGGTCGAGAGCGGAATGAGCAGTTTTGATTATTTTGATGATAAGTGCACACGCACACCGAGTGCGTCCACTGCTACCTGCCAAGACGCAATGCTTCGGACGAAGGGCAGCAAGGTTAAGAAGCCGGTGCGACAGTTTTCAGGGTTCCTGAGTTATTATGGCTCATATATCCTGGCTTCTCAAAACAAGCCTTCTTTCTGAACTCTGCTTTTGGTTCCATCAGCCTGTCGCACCGTGACACAATCGGCCTTGCTGAATAGCATGCGGCTGATCTGGTCAGACTCATAAAATAGCTTTCCTTTCACCTTGTCTGCGTCCAAACACCCTCAGAAATTGCCTTCTGGGTATAATTTACAATT